>JZKD02S1603940.1:51501-68089 GCA_000966675.3 Picea glauca | reverse complement strand
AGTTTTCAAAATTCATCTCAATGATGTTTTGAACCCTTCCCACTAGAACAGGATTCCTTTAGACCTCATCCATATTTCCCACTTCTCAAAATTCACTTGTGCCACTGAATTTCCCCCAGTGCTGCGAACAGGGCGCTGCGAACCCTTTGTTCCCGCATTCTTAAAAACTCATCTTCTGCATATTTTAAAAATTCAACTTTTAAAGAGTGAATATAAACCCCTCTCAAACTTAAAATATGTGGTTGATCAGATGTTGAACCAGGTTTAAAGATTGCTTGCATTATCATCCTGTTAACTAATATTTGTATTCATGAAAAAAACCCTTTTTTAAAAGAGAGTTCACTTTCACCTCCCTTTTATTATAATTCTTAGTTGTTATTCCTTATTGTTCATGTCGAAAGAGTGTCTTCTATTACACCTCATTTGTATAGAACCATGTGTATAAATACATGTACAAGGCCGGACTATTGAAAGAAGTTTTGTCATCAAAACCCTAATTTCATGTTTTCCCTGCTTTCACACATCTAGCCGTCATTAAAACTCACAATTTTTTTTATTTTTTATGCCAGCAACAGTTATGGATATTCAATAGCATAAGAAAACTCACAATAGAGGGGATATTGTAAGGATAGATCCCTATGACATGCATCTCCTTGAATCTAAGGCTTTGATCAGGGAATCCTTTTAGAGAGTAGGTTGCATCAATTTATGTCAAAAGTTGTAGAGGGGGCATCTAGAGGTAGCCATAGAATTTGCACTCAACTTCAATGGGACCAAAACCAAAGTGGGGATGTTATAATTTGAAGTTTTAGAATTTTCCATCTATATTGCAACAGAGATACCCAACACTGGAGAAAATCGGTTCACGGAAATGTCATTAAATGCTTCCTTCTCCAAGGAATTCCTTAAGCCAGAGTTTCAGGGGAGACAACTTGTCCATTGGGTACCCACAAGCCACATGCTTCAAGGTTTTGATAAGATGTTTAAGGTTATCCAAAAGTATTTCACCTATGAGTGGATATTTAACATTATATACCAATGCCACATCAGACTAATATTACACTTCACAGAGAAAGAAGCAATGAAACTCCCTTTTTATCTCTTTAGAAGCATTGGTAAGATGGTTGAAATAGTTCAAGCCAAGTCTAAGAAAGTAGACACTATTGTCTTTCACTTTGGCCTTATTAAAATTTTGGTGATGGTAGATTTGAGAAACACAAACACTGATTGGGAAACATTCCTCACTTCATCATAGTTTTAGCTAAATGTTACCCCCACTCCACAGTCCAAGATACAAAGTCCTACTCCTATTGAAAGGATTGTGTGTTCAGAGGTTAGCAATAAGAAAAGAGGTGCTATGACCGATACATATGACAAAGACACAAATGAAACAGAAGTAGGAGGGCCTTCACAACCTTCACAAAGGGAAGCTTCACCCATGACAGATCCCATTCCTATAGAGGTTCCTTCAAGCAAGTCTACATTCCTGAGAGGAAGAAAGCGTGGGTTTCCTTCACCCATTTTTGCAAACAAGGTTAAGCCTAGGAGGCCTTTTACTAGAGCAGTAGCCAAGCAAAATGTTCCCGTGAAGGATGATGCAGTAGAGACTTCAAACCAGAGGAAAGGTAAATCCAAATCTTTTGAGGAGCCCATCGAAATTATCAATATCACTACTCCTCATGATGAAAGCAATCCCACCTTTAAGAGGCTCAAGGAAGAAAGAGATGAAGTTGATAAAATGAAGAGTGAAGACTCTGGTTATAGGAAGAAGCTTAAGGGAATGATGTGAATGTACCATGAATCTATTGACAAGGCCAGGTTCTTGGCTTAAATATTCTTGCCCCTCCATAGGTAGCCCAGAAATCTCTACAGACAAAACAGATCTCATCAAGCTCAAATCAGAAAGTTAAAGGCGGAACTACAACCTTTTAAAGAAAAATTGGCGAAGAGGAACCTTGACATGATGGCCAAGGTTGCTACCACGAGAAGCTTCAGAATTAAAAAATGAAGATGTTGAACCTCCATAACCAACATTAATTTTGATCAAGTTCTTGTTTCATAGATTTTGCACATTTTTGGTGATTGTTATGTTTTGCAAACCATGATTATCAGTTTGGGTGCTTTCCTTTAATCAATATTATGAAGATTATAAAGTTTACATCATTTTGGACACCTGATATGGTTATGGGATCATTATAAAACTTTGGTAGAGTGAAATAAGCCACTATAGGAAAGTTCGCAGCGCCTGGTGCTGTGAACTGGTTGTTTCAGGCCGATGCTACGAACGGGCGTTGTGAACACATGTTTTGGAGTTTTTGGAGGGAAGAACAAATTCCAGATGTCAAGATGGATGCGTACCAGTTCTATGAAGATCAGATATGAGTTGGGAGGCCACCTGCCAAAGGAAAATGCATTTGAATGGACACATCATCAACCTTTAACAAGATGTTGCAAACGTTGCCAACATCATCCTGGAAAATAGCAAGTTGTGTCTTTTTGTTGTACACTTGTAGCCACACTACCTTTAGGCACAGGAATCCTATGAAGGAGTTGTTATTCAAATTGTAAAGTTGTCAATGATAGTTTAGGCTATAAAAAAAGAAATCTAAGATTGAGGAGAGGTTTGAATGGTTTGAGAGGGCACTCATGTTTTGATATTGTTTGTATAGCAGAGAAGTTCCTTCTATTATATGGATCAGACCTAAGACACTTTGGATAATGGAAATCAGTCTTGTTTCTTATCATATTTTTGCTATCTTATTCTGATTACAGTCTAATTGAATGATTCATTTGGATGAATTGTATCTTTGTTGCAATGGAGGATCTGTTGTGATATTGTTTACAATTATATCAGAGTTTTTCTATTTGATTATGAGAAGTTCTTATTTCAAACATTTTTTCTTCATATGTGTGTCAATGCTTACAGACTGGAGCTTAAATGCAAGGGATGAATCTTTGGTTGCATGTTGCATTTATCAACTAACGATATCTCTATGGTTGAACATCTATGGTTACAAGAAACTCTTTAACTCCCCAAAGTGTCGACCCTAGCAATGAGCACCTTCATTCTCTTTCATTCCTCTCGATCATGCCTTAAACTACTTCTTGAAACTGCTTCCAGCTTCTTGATACCTGATTACTACTTATTGAATCTCAAACAATTCCCCCTCTAGTAAAATCGTAACAAATGCCCTTTACATGATGAAATTTTGTTATGAGCAGATCGTGCAGAAGTTGGAAACTTGTCAGCCAAAATATCCATCATGTCCTGCCCCTTAAGAGATCTTTTCCATCATTTTGATTGTGTCTTAGGTGTGGACCAAGGTTATACATGTAACCTTTTATTATGAATGAATAAGACAATAAGGAGAAGAACGCTCAAGGAATGTTGGTCTTCCCGATTTGGGTTTCTAGGGTAAAATATTTTTGTACTGTGTTTGCTATTTACTTTCTTGATTAAATATTTCTTCCTCTCTTCTGTTAGGTTTAGTGTGGAATTGTGTCTCATTTCCTAACAACAGTGACCCATGCATTACTTGATCCTTCCATAAAAACATAGTGGAGTCTCTAGTGGGACCACAATGGATAGGGGAGTAACGGGATTTTCAAGAAAGGTCAAGTGGAAGAGCTTACTTCTTGACGGGATTCTAAAGAAGAATTTAGGGGGTCTATCAAAGTTTTTGGTAGAGATTTTAAAGCAGAAAGAAAATCTTTAGGTATATCAGCCAGATTTACAGATTTAACACTTTGATGAACAACATAAGGGAATATGTTGAGATAAGGGTTACCTGAATAAAAGGGATCTGGCGTTCTCTGACATTTCTTCAGGTGACAAGATTTTTTGGATCTGAATATATCGAAACCTAATTAGAATCAGGGTGGCTTCTATTATGTCTTCTGGCAGAGGTTGGATTGTACTTATGTGGAGTCGTCATTTGAAATATTAATATCCAAGGGCCTGAGGCTTGTTCACCATCAAGTCTTCGAACACAAACACTGTAAGGAAAGAATTACAGACTGGAACTTAAATTCAAGGAATGAATCTTCGATTTCCTGTTGCATTTATAAACTGATTTTGCTCAAGGTATCTCTATGGTTGAACAACTTTGGTTACAAGAAACTCTTTAACTCGCCAAAGTGTCAACCTTAGTAATGAGCGCCTTCATTCTCTTTTATTCTTCTCTCTCATGCCTTAAACTGCTTCTTGAAACCACTTCTAGCTTCTTGACCTGATTACTGCTTATTGAATCTCAAATGATTCCCCCCCTGGTAAAATCGTAACAAAATCCCTTTACGTGATGAAATTATGTTATGAGAAGATCGTGGAGTAGTTGGAAACTTGTCAGCCAAAATGTCCATAATGTCCTGCCCCTTAAGAGATCCTTTCCATCATTTATTCTACTGAAAGAACTTAGAATTATATTGTAGAGGTCATGAGACTAAGCCACTGTTGGATAAGTGTCAGCATGCAGTCTTGGTCATTGATCTGTTCCCTTTTAACAATAAGTATGAACAACTTCTCTGGCATTTGGTGAGTTCAATGGCCCGGTGTATCAAAGATTGGCGTCAATATGGCTTGCAGTCATTGGATCGGCGTGGCAAGTAGATCTGGATCGTTGATCGGAGGTGTACCCATCTAAGCTCCAAATGGATATAAATTGACCATCGGGGGTGCACCTACTTAGAACTAGACCGTCAACCCATCTGAGTTACAAGTGGATCTAGACCATCAACCGGGGGCACAATGGATTATATTTGGACCGTTGTTGGAGTGAGGCCAATCAGACACACGACAATTTTCTATTAGCCCACAGTGGCGCTGATATGGCAAGGGAGTGGGACAGGTGTCACCCATTTTTGGTGTGTTGACCTGTGTATCTGGCGAGTTCCACTTGTCCACATGGAATTCTATAATTGGCCGTGACAGTGCTTTGCTTATGAGCTAGCATGATACTTGGCTGAGAGGCTTGGATCTAAAGAGAGAGTATGCACCATTGATTAGTCCCACTTGAAATATGTTCGAATGGATCTAAGCCATCCTTCAGATGTTCACATCGAAGTCGTCAAGGTCTGCTCTTCCAAAATGACTCCGACGATGGAACTCCAAGAGTAAATCTCCACCGTTGATCTGGAGTTGCATAGGAAGGTTCAAATATGCACGAGAGCCATTGATCTGGCTCGACCAAGAATCCAAAAATGGTTGAAGAAAATATTTTCATGATGACATCATCCTCGACACGTGGAAACCCTTTATTCACCCATGTTTATGTTGATGTGGCAAGGAGACAGAACACGTGTCACCTAGATTTGAAAAATTCACCTATGTATCTATCGAGTTCCACATGTCCACGTGTCAAACCCTAGTTGGCTTTGATAATTCTCTGTTGGCATCTAAGTTGTCATCTCTTTTATATTTCGTCAACGACGACATCATTGTCAGCACTGTGAAAACTTGCGTCAGGGATTTCTCTTTGCATTTTTCCGACGACGATCTCCATGTTGATCTCCGTCGTTAATATTTTTTTGAAGTGAGGAGAGCCATTGATCTGTCACCATAATAGAGGGGGTTGCTGATCTTTCATCGAAATTAGGAGAGGCGACGATCTATGCTCAACCAAAAGCGACAATCAGCTAAGGCATTAACAAGGTCATGTTGACGTCACTCTGCGCACACGACGACTTTTCACTAGTTCACATTGATGCTAATGTGGTAGTCAAGAGGACACATGCCACCCATTTTCAGGATGTTGACCTGTATGTCTGGCGAGTTCCCCTGTCCACATGACAGTTGCTGATTGATCTTATGTGTAAGGTTAACATGGAAAGGACGTCGTCGTCGGTGATAGGTGATAATTCCTTGTTAAATGTGAACGACATCGTCATCAACGATGTGGGATTATTCTTGCTGGGGTGAAGAGATACATCCCTGACGACAATGTTGTGGGGCCCTTCAATATTTAATCGGAGTCGATGATATCAACACTGGATCAGATTTGGGACATTAATCAACCAGCTTTGAAAACTACTTGATCAATGGGGTCCTATGGATTTGCTCGCACCTGGTTCCTGGGCTATGGTCCTGTGATAAACCTCCTTGGCTAATGGAATTAGCACCGTCTCGAGGGCGATAAGCTCTTTCGACCCTCGATAAGCGCTAGAGCGCTAAAATATTGCCTTGGTCTCAAAAAGAGCATGGATTTTCTGCTTTTTTCTTTCATCTACCTCAGAATAATTTTACTCTTGACTATCCATAGGCTATGGAAGCTCATCTTCAGCCACTAACCTGCCTAATATCGGCCTTGCTGCTTCATCAAATCCTCATTTCTTTGATAGGAACAAAAATGGTACTGACACTTCCCATCTAAAGCATTATGTCAATCCTGATTCAGGAATGCATAGTCTTTAAACCAAAAAGAAAACAAATAAAGATCAGTAGGTTAGGCTTACTTTTCATTTGTTTTAGCATAGGATTTATTTTCTATTTTAGATTTTGATTTCTATATGCTTTAATTTGTTGGTTTTCTTGCTTATATTGCTTGAGTTGGTTTGACACATTTATTTTGGGTTGATTTTTCCTACTACTTTTCTTTTTTCTCTTACACTTTTCCAATGTTTTGAGTTTTAGACCTTTTCCATCTACCTAGACTTGAGTAAATCAATGATTGAAGGCTTGACAATTGTTTCTCATATTCAAACACTAATTGTTGGTACGACATGACATTGATACTATGGGTGAATGGATTTATCATGCTTATTATATGCTTTTAAAGGTTTAATCCAATAGAATTTTATATTCACACATGAAAGATTTCCTTCTGGTGCAATGGGGTTATGGAATCTATCAAATATCATCTTTTCTTTCCTATTGTTCACCCCCTCTTTTTCTAAGATCTTCCTTAGCATATAGATGCCTAGATGCTTCTCTCTTTAACATGTGATATCACTTGGTTACATTGGCAATGTTTAAAAAGCCTCCTCATAATTTAACTTCAATTCCATCTATCCAAAAATACTGATCTACAAAACCATGAGTATGAGTGACCAGTCCTCCCTCTGAAGTCAAAATGTGTTACGTAGTATAAATATTCTTGATTTGGTTGTTATTATGTGCACCTTATGGTTCATCATGGATGGCACCTTATGTATTTCAGATGCTTGACATTTCTTCTTACATGATGGTTAAATGGATATGCTTCACTTTTAATAGGATAGAGGCACATATCGCATTAGCACTAGTTTTATATACTACATTGATCACGGGTTGTTGGTGTTTTGGAGAAATCGTGACTTGAATTTATAAAATAAAAATATTCTAGGGTATAATCCTATCATGTGACACTAAGCAATTCTTTTAGTATTGCATTTACAAGGTGTTAGGCCAAAGTCCGATCGAATATTGTATGACACTATGGTGTATTACAACACATGCATCAAAGCTTTAGCATATTTATATTATGGTTTCTCCCTCCTTTGTTCGTAATTTGATTAGGGGAGGCATGATATATGCCTTGATCATTAGTTTCATGATGCATGTGATAATGGAATTTGGGAATAAATGAGCCCCATGCGAACGATGTATTGGTTTAAATCTTGGATATGGCATGATTGTGGAACTTGTGTCCAGATTTCTTCTCTCCACAGTGACTCAACCATTTTGTTCCATCTTAGCCTTTCCCATACATAACTTTACACCTTCATTTAGTGAGCTTTGGGCGATGTTAACTGCACACTTTCCTGGCCATTCAATCTAATCCAATGGTAGAGGTTTATTGGTGGGCTTTTGGTGCCTTTTTTACATATATGTCTTATGCCTACTCAATGATTTAGCCTCCTCATAACTCCCCCAGCTCGAGCTCTGGATCATCTAGTTTGTTGGTTCAAGTCGCTCATCAAGTTGAACTGTATCCCTTTTACTTGGTATTTATATGTCTTTAGCCATCTTTTTTAGCATTGTTGATAGCATGTGTTTTGTGGTGAAAGAATTGTTTGTGGTCCTAGAGGAGGGGAGTGCTTGTGTTGTCTTCCTGTAAAATTTGAGGGAACACTTCCTTACAAAATGTATCAAATTGAATTTAGCTGTTGAGCTTTATGCACAAAAAATAATTGTTTATCTCTGTCAAAATGTGACTAGATTTCTCCTTTAATTTTGAGTTTGTCCCTTCATTCTTGTAAAATAATACATAAGTCATTGTTTTTATATGTTTTGGATTATCCCCAAAATGTTGACTCTTATTGTTTTTCTTTGGGCTCTTTTCATGCCTCTATTTTGAAAGTTAGCTTCATTAGGCTTCGCATCAACCACACCCAGCTTTGCCTTTATCTAAGTATGATTATGAATGTCCCTTGACATGTGGTTTTGGCATTTGGTCTATGTTATTGCATTTGCGTGAAGGGGATCAAGCTTGGTCGTTTCCCATTGCTTTGCTCTTTGATGTATTATTGTGTTTCTATGTGACACAAAGCTCGGGCTTGTAGTTTCTTATGGATAATATCATCACCATTCTAGGCCTTACATGCAAGCAAGCAAACTTAGTGGACTCATGAGATTCAACTTATATGGTTTTGTTTCCCACACTTTGAAATATTGTGTCAAACATTTGCTTTGATGTTGGCATAGCCCTATTCCTTGTAATAATGTGACATGGGTGTCATTTGTTTTTTCCATACCCTTTTGGCCTACATATCTTGGGTTTGACCTCCCTATCAACTTGCTTATTTTCAAAGCCATCGTATGTGCTCCCAGCATTGCATTTGTCCCATGCATACACTTGCATGCTCTAGTTTGATTATTGCATTGAGTGTTTGGTATTTCCTATGGGTTACTTTTGGGAGTTAAACCCACAACCTCTTGAACTCACACATTGCAAGTTTTTAATGGGGCCTAGTTTGAGTTGTTTCCAACTCGATTCCTGTGTTATATATATGCATATTCAAAAGAAAGAAGACCCCATTGAGCTTGCATCTCATCTTACCCTAAATTCTACCTCTGCATTTATTTTCCCAACTTGTTGTGGATCTTAGCAGGTGTTGTCTACCTTTGAACATCGTTATGTATTAGCTATTATGTTTCCTTTGAATTTTAATGACTTGCATAAACACATTTGTGTATGGTTTTACTACTTGACTTGGTGTGATTGATTTTTCATACTTGAAGTTGATTCTGTTAGGATATTTAGACACTTATGAGTTAGTTAAGATCTACTTGGTCTAATGTGTCGTTAGGTAAAATTGTGTTTCTTATTTTGTATCTTTAGTTTGCATTAGTATGCATTTGTAATTAGGAAATCCGACAGTCACGATATGTTCCCGACATAGAGTGATCCAACGATTCATATTCTCCTCGATCTTAACAACAATTTGTTTGTGTCTTAACACTCGATTGGTCCATGATCTCTATTTAAAGAGAATGGAGGGTCATTTATCGATGATCGATTGTGGAAACTCTCTTGTAAAATATCTAAGTAATATTTTTCTTTTGCATTAATAAACTGCTCCAAGTGGCTGCATCGGTTGGGGATATGGATGTTTCCCCATAGGGGTTTTACCATGTCAAAACATTGGTGTGTTGATATTTGATATGGTTGTGTGAGTGGTTATTGAAAGTGTTCGTCCTCTATTGGAATACATGTGTTGTCGAACATGGTATTAGAGCTTGTTTAAAGACCCGCTACTGTTGTATATCGAGATCGTGAAGATGAGTTGCCTCATCTATGTTTTCTTCAATTTTTCGTACATTTTTGGGCTGCGATGATTGTTCCATTGTGACCAGAGCGCTCATTTCAATCATGAATGCTTTTCATTTCACTCAAAAAGGTTTCTGTTTTCCCAAGATACAACCATTTCAGCTAGATCTTGAGGTATAAAGCTTGAATACGCCATTTTTAAATTTTTGCAGAGTATTATTTCCATTTTATATTGTTTGTTTATGGGTTTCTACTCTTTTAGATCTGTGAATTCTCTTTTCCCTATGCCCTGTGCAATCTCGGCAAATCAGAAACAGATAGGAAAAGCTGCATTTTCCATGTAAGCTAACCGAGATCTAACCCTTGTTTTCATCGAGAAGTGAAATTTTTTTCTTGTGTGAAAAGAGCTTTTTATGAGCACACTCTCCAAGGCCATCTTCCACAACAACAACAACAACCCCAATCCTCCTGCTAAACAATACAATATGTTTTACTAACCCACTTGGTTAAAAATTGCCTTATTAAGTAAGAGGTCTTGAGTTCAAGTCTCTATTTTTGTTACTTTTTAAAAAAAAGTTCATGCTCCATTGTAAAGTGTATTTTACTTCAAGTATAAAAGTGAATCACTATAAGTAGCTTTAATATTTTTTAGAGTTATTTATTTTGCATGCAACTTTCTTTTATAAAGTAACTTCATTGTAAAAGTGATCCCCACTTCTTTTTATAAAAGTGGGTCACTTCATAAAGAAACATATTTGTAAAAGTGAGGTTGTTTCGAGGGGTATCACCACCATGTGGTTCTTTGGTTACCGTTTATGCCTTTTTTTTAAAGGGCATAACTTTCACTTCCAAAGTCCATTTTCAATGTCGTTTTTTTTTTAAACCGCCTAATTTTTTGAGATGTTTCCATCTAGATCATTAGTTTCAGTTTTTAAATCCATATTATCTACATATTTAATATGGTTTCTTCGAGTAATATTTTGCTTACCAGCACCAACTACTTCCAATGGAAATCCCATAGGGAGGATTTATTAAGAAGTAAATCTTTTACAGGATTATCTTGGGAAAGGAGAAAGAACCCACCGATGTTGATAAGAAAGTCAAATGGGCTAATAGAAGTGACGAAGCACGTGGATATCATAATGTCCATCTCTCATGATTTAAGGTTCCGCCTTCAAGAAATTGATGACCCTGATGAAGCTTAGGAAAATCTTGAACGTGTGTTTGGTAAACACAATATTGTTCGAGCACATCAGTTAGAAAATCAAATATTGACTTTAAGTCCAAATGATTTTTCTTGCATTGAAGACTATCTATCTAAGTTTAAAACACTCAGATTTTTATGTGAAGAATGTGAGATAAATCTGGAGGAAGAGCATTGCATCTATATTACTCTTTCTAAGCTAGGTAGTGCATATTATGTGTTTGTATATACCTTTTATGCCATGAGATAGGCTCTAGGGAAAGCTTATAAAAAATACACTCTTGAGTCCTTTTGTGATGCTTTGATTAGAGAGCAAGATAAGCTTGTACAACTTGGAGTGATCAACACTGCAGGTACCTCCAACAAATCCTTCGTCACCCAGCAAAAAAATAAACCCAAGAATCCCAAGAAGAAACATCGTCACCACAACAACAAGCAAAACGAGGGTCCCAAACCCACTTAGATAGATTTTGCTCCTAATGGTGACAAAGGAGAAAAATCTAAAAATAAGAAGACTGACAGACATTGCAACTTTTGTGATAAAGATGGTCATGATGAGTCCAAATGTTTCAATAAGATGGCAGCTTTAGAAGCAATGATGAATAAGCACAACATCGGTATTGATTCTACTTCTTCTTATTCTTCTCATGGACATACACTTTTTGCTTCTGGTTTCTCCTTCAATACAACTTCTACTTCTTTTGATGAGTGGCTTATTGATTCTGGAGCATCTTATCATATGGCTAACTATAAAGCCATATTTTCTGCTCTAAATGAATGTAACACCAATAAAATATTTGTCAGTGATGATAGATCTCTTCGTGTTGTAGGATCTGGAACAATTCAAGTAGATAATGGTCATTTCAATGATGTATTATGTGTTCCAAGTTTTTCTTGTAACCTTCTATCAACATATCGAATCACTCATTCAGGTGAAGGTAAAACCGTAGAGTTATCACCTCACCAAGTTGTAATCAAGGATTTAAAAGATCCTAAGCATGTTCTTGCAACTGGAATTGTTGATGACATTACCGGGTTGTACAAGTTTGACAACTTTGGGTCATCATCTTTTCCATCAGTTTTTGTTGTTCATAGCGATGACTTGAGAAAACTTTGGCATGAGCGGTTTGGTCATCTAAATTATCGCTCATTACTGCAACTATGTAATCAACGTATGGTGACTGGTCTTCCTCTTGTTTCATGCAGAGATAATGTTTTTGTCGGTTGTGTTCTCGGCAAACATCATCGGGATAGTTTTGACAAATGTGCCACTTGGCACGCCTCGGGCCCTTTGCAACTTGTTCACAGTGACTTGTGTGGTCCACTTTCTTCTCCTTCTTTTTCTAGGTGCAAGTATTTCTTAACTTTCATTGATGACTTTTCCAGACATACTTGGGTTTACTTCTTAAAACTTAAGAGCAAAGTTTTTGACAAGTTTCTGGCATACAAGGCCCTTGTAGAAAAGCAATCTATACATCAAATTCAAAGGTTAAGAATATATAATGGAGACAAATATGTGAACAATAATTTTACAAGTTACTACACTACACAAGGCATCCAAATGAAACACATTGTTCCATATACACCACAACAAAATGGTGTTGTTGAAAAAATAATCACACATTAAAAGAAATGGCTAATTGTATGATCCAATCTAAGGGATTAAGTCTAAAGTATTGGGCAGAAGTCATCAACTGTGAAAATTACATAGAAACTGCATTTCCACAAAGGATCTTAAAAATATGACAATTGAAGAAGCATGGACTAAAATTAAACCAGATGTAAGTCACGTCTATGTATTAGGCATCATAGCATGGGCTCACATTCCTGATGAGAAAAGGAAAGCGTTGCAGCCTAATAGTGAGAAGTGTATATTTGTTGTTTATTCTGAAGATGTCAAAGGTTATAGACTTCTTCAATCACATTGTAATGAAATTATTATTAGAAGAGATGTTAAGTTTGATGAAAATATCTTCTCCTGCGACCCTAATTCGGCGATTGTGCCTTCTTCGGCCCGCAAGCCATCTTCAACATCTGTGCCTTCTTCTGTTCCTATTATGAATTCTTCTTCAAATGAAGACAATGAGAATGAAAATCCACCTCCACCTACTCACCTTCCTCCATATGATTCAATTGAACCAGAACCAACACCAACATCGTCGCTTCCTAGATGGGTTTGTTCAACATGAGAAGTAGTTGGTGATCTTGTTGGTGATCCTTCATATCAATATCGAACACATTCTCAATTTTAGCTAGCCTCTTCTCTTTTGGCTCAAGTTTTAGAGACTCATGATCTAGAGACATTTGTAGACGCTTCAGTTCATCCATATCAGGATACAACAATGAATGAAGAATATCGTTCTTTAATGGAAAACAATACTTGGGATATTGTACCTCTTCCAAAAGGAAAAAAAAAATGTCAGATAAATGGGTCTACATAACTAAGTATGCATTAGATAGAAGTGTTGAAAGACACCAGGCTTGGTTAGTTGCCAAAGTGTTTTCCCAAGTTGAAGGAATCGACTATAATGAAACCTTTTCCCCTATAGCCAAAATGAGTTCCATCCTCCTTGTTCTTGCCCTTACTGCCTCACATAAATGGGAGGTCCATCAGATGGATGTCAAATCCGCCTTCTTGCATGGGGATTTGCATGAAGAAATCTAAATGGAACAACCTCATGGCTATGTCTAGAATGACTCTAGCCTTGTTTTCTTCCTTAAGAAATCTCTTTATGGTCTTAAGCAAGATCCTCGAGCTTGGTATGCGAAAATGGACAACTTTCTTATTGACACTGTATTTTCTAGATGTCATTCTGATCCTAATGTCTACACCAAGAAAGTAGGAATCCATCTCATAATCCTTGTCCTTTATGTTGATGACCTTATCCTTACTGGAAGTGACTCAAAAATTTTAAACCATGTTAAAACCAACCTTAAGAATAAATTTGAAATGACAGACTGAGGATTTTTGCACTATTTCTTTGGCCTCCAAGTTTTGCAAACCAATGAAGGAATTTTTCTCTCCCAGTCTACGTATACTTGTGACCATCTTAGTCGCTTTCACATGGAAGATTGTAAATCAGCCCCTTCTCCCTTCCAATATGGAATCAAGCTTGTTCTTCTCCCAAACTGAATGCCACCTTGTACCATCAGTTAGTTGGTACCCTCTTATACTTGACTCATACCCGTCTTGATCTTTCCTTTGTTGTTGGTCTTGTTTCTCAGTATACGCAAACACCCCATGAAATCCATTGAAAAGCAACTAAAAGGATACTTTGGTATGTCAGAGGTACAATTCATTTTGGGATCCATTACAGTTCAAAGGGGACTCATTTATTGGTTGGTTTCACTGATTCAGATTGGGTCGGTGACCCTGATGATCGGAAGTCTACTGGAATTTATTTTCTCAGCCTTGGTTCAAGACCTATCACTTGGGCCTGTAAGAAACAACAAGCTATTGCACTTTCTTCAGCAGAAGCAGAGTACCGAGCAACGATAAACGCAAGTCATGAAGCCTTATGGCTTTGATAGATCCTTTCAGAGTTTGGATTCTAGCAGCAATAACCGACCATCTTTGGTGCAACAATCAAAGTGCCATCAAGCTCACCAAATACCCATTTCAACATCAACACAACAAACACATTGAGATACACATGCACTTCATTAGAAAATTCATTCATGATCAAGTTATTGAAGTGCTCTTTTTCCCTACAAAAGATCAAGTTGCATACATTTTCACAAAGTCTCTTACATAAGCGAATTTTTAAAAACTTTGATCTATGCTAGGAGTTCAAGAAGTTGTCATTAAGTCGGGATAGGCTCTAATGCCTCCTTCCTTCTCCTATTGTGTCACTATTGTAAATCCTTCAATCCTATCCCAAGTTGTTCTTAAGGGGGGATGTTAGGATATTTAGACACTTACGAGTTAGTTAATATCTACTTGGTCTAATGTGTCATTAGGTAAAAGTGTGTTTCTTTACTATGCATTAGTATGCATTTGTAGTTAGGAAATATGACGGTCATGATATGTTCCCAACATAGAGTGATCTGACGGTTCATATTATCCTCGATCTTAATGACCATTGATCCATGGCTTAACACCCGACTGGTCCATGATCTCTATTTAAAGAGCATGGAGGGTCATTTGTCGATGATCGATTGCGAGAAACTCGCTTGTAAAAGCTCTCTGTAATATTTTTATTTTGCATTAATACACTGCTCCAAGTGGTTGAGTTGGCTGGGGCCGTGGATGTTTCCCTGTAGGGGTTTTACCACGTCAAAAAATCAGTGTGTTGATCTTTGATCTAGTTGTGTGAGTGGATACTGAAGGTGTTCGTACTCTATTGGAATACTTGTGTTTTCGAACAGATTCATCCCTTAACATTTTGAAGAAGTATGCAAGAAAATGATAGGCATCCTACTTGATTGGTTTAGCCTGCATTCACTTCTAGGTTTATCTCTTTTGATTGAGCATGTGTATGAGTTTTTGTTAAAAGTATGTTGGCTTCCTACCAAGAATTCAAGCACGTGCATTGTCTTTTCTTGTGCATGCATACATGAAGTACCAGGATTTGGATATATACGATGGTGTGGGATCCAAGTTCTAATTGGATATTTAAATTGATTATTTTGATGAGCTTAGCCCATATTTTCTACATGTTGGTTATGATGCTTGTTAATGATTAATGTGAACTCATTTCAGTTATAATTTTGAGATATGAGATGGTCCACTATTTTACATGGATAATAAATCTTGTATAAAGTGATGCTCCTCCCATCCTTTTGCTCAAACTTTACCTTTAATTTCACATCTACTAGCCTCACTTTCTTACCTAACCAATCATGGTTTCTCATAATAGATTAAAAAATGAAGTGGTTTTTCTTAGCACTGACTTTGCTCATTTCAATTCTAGATGTTGATGTCAATTGTATATGGGGAGTGGGATATAATTTTTTTATTGTGATTGATGATAGATTATTTTTGGGAGTCCTAGTGGCCCTAGAAGAGGAGCGGTAAATATGCCTCGTGATATTTGGAGAGGTGGGAGAAGGAAAAATATCAAATTTTCAATTCACCTTGACACAAATTCAAATGAGTTTGTGCAACTTGCAAAAACTAGACATTTATTTTTAGGGGACTAGAACACTCAACCACCCTTATTGTCATTTCCCTTTGATTTGCAACCACACCCTAGTGTTGAGAGAGAAATTGTAATGTTTCATTCACAGCACTTCGAAACTTATAAGGCTAAGAGAGGTGAGATGTGAATGGTACCCTTAAAATTAAATCCTTAAAGAAATGATGCAAACTTCACATTCATGAAATGTTTTTAACAAAAATGAATAGATTTGTATTAAAAAAGAAGTTGCAACAAAGCTTAAAAAACAAAAACGATAGATGGAATTCAAGAGAATAAAACACATCTTGTTGTGAAGTGCAAATAATTCAATGTTCTTCAACCTTACATCACATATGGAGGTGAAAAAAAACTCTTTCCTATTTCTTATACCAAATTTCTATGGAAACGAATAGATTTTGATAAACCGATTGCAAAGGTTTACACATAAACAAAACATTAATGTCTAGAAATTTATCTATTCACTCTTGGTTGTCAACAGGGACTAAAAACCTTGAATGCCTCACTTAATGAACTATTTTTTTTTTTTTGTTCCATGAGCTACCTATTCCTTTTTAGATCTC
>JZKD02S1603940.1:25847-36913 GCA_000966675.3 Picea glauca | reverse complement strand
CCCAGGATAAATGCTGTGTCTATTGTGGATGTGTATTTCTCAGTGATCTTGTTCTTATTATGCTCTTATCTTATGAAATGCAAAGAACTATAATAATGGCATAAAACATTAACAGGAAGATGGATGGAGATGAGGAAAAAAATAAATCTCAGACACAATCAGTGAGTAAGGAAGTCATTGTCAATCTAAGATGAAGAAGGATGGTCTGTTGAGCACAAGTGAATGAATCCAACAATAAAATAAATTCCATATATTGAGCATAATCATGAATTCAGTATAAAACTAATGTGGATTATTTTAGGAATGATATGAAGGCAGAGATATAAAAAATAATTGCACATAGATATGGCAAGGAACATAGTAATACAGTAAAGCTCAGATTCTATTAATAATTGTCTGAATACAAAAGATTGTAAAATGCAAAAGCACACAATCTAGCTGAAATGGTGGTAGCTTATCTCCGAGAATAGATGTCGGCTACGCTCATTCGGAAGGAGTTGGTTATAATGAGGATCCAAAGGCATTATTAACATAAGGCATAAATGATAAAACCCTAAACATCCAAAAACCTAACCCTAGGATATGAAGCGCCAAAAGTCATGTGGGCCCTGATGGGGTAAGTTGGTACATCAACTTCCTGGGGCCATAACTTTTTCATATGATCTTTGTTTTAGGCCCACGATAGATCGTTGGAAAGAAATATCAGAGGACTACACATTGTACCATCACATTTTGGATAAATCCCATAGTGTGACTGTGGTGGGCCCAAAAAACGTTGTTTAGGGCCTCAAAACAGTCCCAGAAGTTTAGGACACAAAAGCTAGGAAAAAAATTGTCAAAATAGAAATTGTTCTTTGGGTCAGTAGAATGGGTGGGTGACCATCGATATCCACCTGGATCATTCCTCCCCCCTTAGGAACCAATGGTATCCATTGCATCAAGTTCCTGCATTAGATGAGGAAACTTTTGTTGAACTTGACTCCTGGTGAGCCACTTACCCTGATGAAGATACTACCCTGCTTTGACGACCCGATAGAGTTTGATAGTATTCTAGCAGGTGTCCTTTGTATTGATGTCCATGATTCAATCAAATGTATCATGTTTGATGCAAGAAGGATTAAGTTATGTAGTGGCCAACTGCTCGACATCATCTGAAGTGTTCAAGAGAGGTGGAAAATATGGTCGTAGCAGTTCCACATTAAATAATGGATGCAATCCACGGAAATGAGGAATACTTAATTCAAAAGGATTCTCACCCACAACCTTGGTGATGGTGTAAGGCCCGTATCGGAGTGGGCACAACTTCCTATGGGGTCCTATGAGGAGCTCTTTCTGCAAATGCAAAGAGACCTTATCACCCACCTAAAATTTGTGTGGTACCCGATGTTGATCATGGCATTGCCTGTACTTGGCCTTGGCTTTCTGCACAATATCATGAACTTGTTGTTGGATGTGATGGATGCACTCAACAAATTTGGCTGCCTGATCAATCTTTGTCTGAGAATGGGAGGAATCTTCCTGTGCGGCTGCAATGGGTAGAGCTATGTCAATGGGGGACAACGGTTGGAATCCCAAGCACACCTAAAAAGGCATGTGGCCAATAGAGATGTGGAGAGATCTATTGTAGCTATGTTGAACATACAGAATGATTCCATACCATGTGCATGGATGTTTGGAATTATACATTCGCAGGATATGGACAATCATTTTGTTGACAACCTTTGTTTTCCCATCAGTCTATGGGTGGAAGGCAGTCAATTTGGTCATCTTGGTGTCCATCATCGACCATAGGTTGTGTTATCCCCTTGGAGAGGGACAACTAAGGAGATCATGTCTTGAGGCCCACGGGTCCTAGATATGGAGTGCCGAGAGCCAGACGACTTAAGCATGGCCCCAGAGGACCCCTCTTTTCTTCAGTGCAGTACACATATCACCAACAATAGTATTCATCACACTGGATTAGTCCTGATATGACAATGATTCTTGCTCCATGAGGTAATAAGTTTGGGTATCATGGTATGTATCGCTCCGATTTTTAAAACATTTAAACATGTTGCATCGAATATTTATGGATTCCATAACATTTACTTGACTTTATGGTCTTTTCCTTGTCCAAACCTGGGAGGGTCACATGGGGCCTTAGTAAGTTCGTTTCCTTTTAAGATAGGTTGTTACCTAGTGGACATTTGAAGAGTCATCGCTCGTTCCCACCATACTTACCATTTTCCATATTTATCCCCTCCATCTATCCACATTTTTGGGCATTCATAAAGGCTCCACTTGGAAAGGATTGTCCCTTGCCTCATGGGAAGAAGGAACTAAAGGCCCAGGGGGCAATGTAGCTGGAAAAAATTAAGAGTCGAATTTAAACCTTTGAGATGCTTCACCCAGGGATCCTCGAGAAAGCACTGAAACGCTTCTCAGCAAGAAAAGGAGACCCACATATGAATAAAACACTTAAGGCATTTGTTGGTGGATAGGAGGTCTCATCATGAGAAAACCTATTATGATCATGAACATGTAGCGGTATGAAACTACCACCCAACTTGTCACCAAGCCAAGGTAGTGGCTCTTGGTTGCATGGCCAAGAGAAAGGGGGTCTCATCAAGAGTCAGCATTCTCATTTCCGTGAAATGTTTGTGGGTGACACTGCCACTAGCTATTCACCAAGCCAGGGCGGTGACCATCAACTCTTTCCTTGCAACATTAAGAAAGAAATCTAAAAGAAGAAAGCAAAGATATAAATAAATGGCAATCAGTGGGCTTGGAAACAATTGTGTCCATGACAAGGTGCAACTCACCCTCAACAAAGGCACCCATAGGTGAGTGTTACTTTTCCCTGCTATCACATGCACCCCATGCCCAAAGTTTTTCCCCTCACCACCTCATACGTTTGCATGATTTGGATCAACCTCCATTGGGGAAATGACCTTGACTTAAGGGAGACTAGCCCAATAGGACACATTGATACCATTCCAAACCATAGACTTGTCAAGTTGCATAACATTTTGAGCATTTGTTTGGGTTTAGGGGGGTTTAATGCACATGTTTGGGCATTTTAATTATTAGATGTCATTTAGGTATTATGATGCTTGTGACTTATGGACCCCTGGAGGGCATACTTATTGTCTTTGCAGTACCTTTCCTGGTGAACAGGTACAAGGAGAGATGACTAGCTCGGACCTTAATGAGGGATCAAAGCCCATTTGATGGATGTTGAGACGCCAGCCAAGGGGCAAGATGAAGATGAAGGGGTTATTCCAATAAGAAGAACAACGTTGCCTTTGGAGGCACTTTGTTGGACCTATATCGATGTGGTTGTGACTTTCCCACCTGAACGTTGGCCTTTGGAGGCCTTGGACATCACCCATACAACCTTAGACATTTCTACATGCAGTGGTTGTTACCTTGGGCTTAATCCTGAGGTTATTGGCACATGTGGGCAGGGTTTTGGCCTTAAAAGGCCCAATGTTTCACTCCTTGAACCCAACGTTCCATGACAGAGGTCCAATGTCACCCTATAAGGGCATGACGTCACCCCTAGGAGGGTCTTTACAAGCAAATTTATTTTATTTTTTTCAGAATTTAATTTTGTAAGAAATTGGCCAAGTCGGCCCTGATATTTTGACCTAAAATAATTAAAGGTCAAATTTTGGTATAAATAAACATAAAGTGACATTCATTTTATCACAACTAACCTCTCACAAGAGGGAAGACTAAAATTTTTGCCCTAAAGGGGTTATTGGCTGAAATTACCAAGGCACACTTGCTTGGAGGCTATTTTGGATCATTTCTTGGTGAAATTTTGGCAAATCTAGGGTTTTTGTGCTTGATTATTTCATGATAAATGTCTATGGTATTTTTATTTTTTCATATGTAAGATTATGAAATTGCTTGCTTGAAACACTAGGAGTAATAAACATAAGGTGCTTCTTTCTTGCTCTTTATTTTGCTAGTTTTGCTTAAGAAGATCTTGTCTAGACAAACTTCTAGAGCCCTAAAGTGCTAGCACTTTAGAAGATTTGTCTAGTTCTTATTGCATTAAATATTTTTCAAGAGTCTAAGGATAAGAGAAATCACTAGGGCCTAGAAGTGCCTAAACCTTAGTTGAACCCTCTCTTTGAGGCTTGGTGCTTGAGAACTTAAGGTACTGCTTCTCAAGCTTCCACCTTGTTATATTTTAGACAAGTATAATCATTATTGTCTCTCCAAGTTAATGTTCTGATATAATTGACTCTGTAAACCCTAAAGGCACTAGTCCCTTGTCTCTCTTTTGTTGGAAGGTTAATCAAACACTCAAACATTATTCTCTTAATTTATTACTAACTAAATCTAACACTAATTTATCCTAGATCACTAACTTTCTTGTTGTTGTTATAAATGCTTGATACAACCATCTAACTGCAACAAATTTTCTACATAATTGACTTCAAATGCTATCTAAACACAAAACATCCAAAAACCTAACCCTAGGAGATGAAGTGCCAAAATTTATGTGGGCCCCGATGGGGTAAAAGTTGGTACATCAACTTCCTGGGGTCGTAACTTTTGCATACGATCTCCGTTTTAGGCGGATGATAGATCGTTGGAAAGAACTATCCTAGGACTACACATATTACCATCACACTTTGGCTAAATCCTATAGTGTGACTGTGGCGGGCCCAAAAAACGTTGTTTAGGGCCTCAAAAAAATCCCAGAAGTTTAGGACCCGAAAGTTAGGAAAAAAACTGTCAAAATGGAAATTAGTCTTTGAGTCAGTCGAATAGGTGGGTGGCCATCAATATCCACCTGGATCATTCCTCCCCCCTTAGGAAGCAATGGTATCCAGTGCGTCAAGTGCCTGCATCATATGAGGAAAATTGTGTTGAACCTGACTCCTAGTGAGCCACTTGCCCTGATGAAGAAACTGCCCTGCTTTGACGACCCGATAGAGTTTGATAGTCTTCTAGAGGGTGCCCTTTGTATTGATGTCCATGTTTTGATCAATATTTTCTTGTTCTATGTAGGAAGGATTGAGTTATGTAGGGGCCAAATGCTCAGCCGTATCCAAAGTTTCCAAGAGAGGTGGAAAATCTGGGCGTATCAGTTCCACATTAAATAATGGATGCAATCCAAGGAAATGAGGAATACATAATTCAAAAGGATTCTCACCCACAACCTCGGTGATGGTGTAAGGGCCGTATCAGAGTGGGTGTAGATTCTGATGGGGTCATATGAATTTCTCTTTCTACAAATGCAACCAGACCTTATCGCCCACCTGAAATTTGGGCGGTACCCGATCTTGATCATGGCACTACTTGTACTTGGCATTGGCTTTCTGCAGAATATCATGAACTTGTTGTTGGATGTACTAGATGCACTCAAAAAAATTGGTTTCCCGATCAATATTTATCTAAAAATGGGAGGAATCTTCTTGTGCGGTTGCAATGGGTAGAGCTATGTCAATGGGGGCCAATGGTTGGAACCCCAAGCACACCTGAAAAGGCCTGTGGCCAATAGATATGTGGAGAGATTTGTTGTACCTATGTTGAACATATTGAAGGCTTTCATCCCATGTGCATGGATGCTTGGATTTATACATTCATAGGATATGTACAATCATTCTCTTGAAAAATTTTGTTTGTCCATCAGTCTATGGGTGGAAGGCATTCAATTAGGTCATCTTGGTGTCCATCATCGAGCATAGGTTATGATATCCCCTAGCCTAAGGATAACTAAGGAGATCATGTCTTGAGGCTCACAGGTCCTAGACATGGAGTGTCAAGAGCCAGATGACTTAAGCATGGCCATGGAGGGCCCCTTTTTACTTCAGTGCAGTCCACATATCACCAACAACAGTATTCATCACATCGGCTTGGTTCTGAAATGGAAATGAGTCATGCTCCATGAGGTAATAAGTCTAGGCATCAGAGTATGCATCACTCCGATTTTTAAAACATTTAAACATGTTGCATTAAATCTTTCTGGATTTCATAACGTTTGCTTGAGTTTATGTTCTTTGCCTTGTCCAAATCTGGAAGGGTCACATGGTGTCCTAGTAAGTTGGTTTTCTTTTAGGATAGGTTGTTACCTAGTGGATATTTGAAGAGTCATCACTCGTTCCCTCCATACTTACCATTTTGCATCTTTATCTCCTCCATCTATCCACATTTTTGGGCATTGGGGAAGGCTCCACTTGGAAAGGGTTGTACCTTGCCTCATGGGAAGAAGGGGATAAAGGTCGAGGGGGCAATGTACTTGGAAAAAGTTAAGAGCCGAATTTAAACCTTCAAGATGCTTTGCCCAGGGATCCTCAAGAAATCACTGAAACACTTGTAAGTAAGAAAAGGGGACCCACATATGAATAAAACACTAAGGGAATTTGTTGGTTTATAGGAGGTCTCATCATGAGCTGACCTACCATGACCATGAACATGTAGCAGTATGACACTACCACCCAAATGGTCACCAAGCCAGGGTAGTGGCTCTTGGTTACATGGCCAAGAGAAAGGGGGTCTCATCATGAGCCAACCTTATCATTTCCATGAAATTTTTGTGGGTGACACTTCCACTAGCCGATCACCAAGCCAGGGCAGTGGCCATCAACTCTTTCCTTGCAGCATGAAGAAAGAAATCTAAAAGAAGAAAGCAAAGATAAAAATAAATGGCAATCAGTAGGCCTGGAAACATTTGCATCCATGGCAAGGTACATCTCACCCTCAACAAAGGCACCCATAGGTGAGTGTTACATTTCTCTGCTAACACATGCACCCCATGTCCAAATTTTTTCCCCTCACCACCTTATACGTTTGCATGATTTGGATCAACTTCCACTGGGGAAATGACCTTGAATTAAGGGAGACTGGCCCAATAGGACACCTTGAGACCATTCCAAACCTTACACTTGTCAAGTTGCATAATGTTTTGAGCATTTGTTTGGGTTTAGGGGGATTTAATGCACATCTTTGGGCGTTTTAATTATTAGATGTGATTTATGTATTATGATGACTGTGACTTATGGACAATTGGAGGGCATACTTTTTTTATTTGCAGTACCTTTCCTGGTGAACAGGTACATGGAAAGATGACTAGCTCAAACCTTGATGATGGCTCAAAGCCCATTTGATGGATGTTGACACCCCAGCCAAGGGGCAGGATGAAGATGAAGGGGTTTTGCCAAGAAAAAGAAGGATGTTGCCTTTGGCGGCAGTTTGGTGGACCTAGACCCAGGAATTTATGCCTTTCCCACCTGAATGTTGGCCTTTGGAGGCCTTCGATGTCACCCATACAACCCTAGACGTTTCTACATGCAGTGGTAGTCACCTTGGACTTAATATTGAGGTTATTGGCACGTGCGAGCAGGGTTTTGGCCTTTAGAGGCCCAAAGTTTCACTCCCTGAGCCCAACGTTCCATGGCAGAGGTCCAATATCACCCTAGAATGGAATGACATCACCCCTAGAAGGGTCTTTACATGCAAATTTATTTTATTTTGTCCAGAATTTAATTTTGTAAGAAACTGGCCAGGTCAGCATTGATATTTTGACCTAAAATAATTAAAGGTCAATTTTTGGTATAAATAAACATAAAGTGACATTCATTTTATCGCAACTCACCTCTCACAAGAGGGAGGACTGAAATTTTTTCCCTAAAGGGGTTATTGGCTGAAATTAACAAGGCACACTTGCTTCAAGGCTATTTTGGATGCATTTTGGATCATTTCTTGGTGAAATTTTTGCAACTCTAGGTTTTTGTGCTTGATTATTTTTGGTGAAGTAAGTAAATCTGCAATTTTTATTTCATGATAAATGTCTATGGTATGTTTACTTGTTCATATGTAAGATAATGAAATTGCTTGCTTGAAACCCTAGGAGTGAGAAGCATAAGGTGCTTCTTTCTTTCTCTTTATTTTGTTAGTTTTGCTTAAGAAGATCTTGTCTAGACAAACTTTTAGAGCCCTAAAGTGCTAGCACTTTAGAAGCTTTGTCTAGTTCTTATTGCATTAAATATTTTTCAAGAGTCCAAGGATAGGATAAATCACTAGGGCCTAGAAGTTCCTACACCCTAGTTGAACCCTCTCTTTGAGCCTTGGTGCTTGAGAAATCAAGGTACTATTTCTCAAGCTTCCACCTTGTTATCATTTAGACAAGTATAATCATTGTTGTCTCTCCAAGTTAATGTGTTGATATAATTGACTCCAAAAACCTAAAGGCACTATTCCCTTGTCTCTCTTTTGTTGGAAGGTTGATCAAACACTCAAACATTATTCTCTTAAGCTATTACTAACTAAATCTAACATTAATTTAGCCTAGATCACTAACTTTCTTGTTGTTGGTATAAATGTTTGCTACAACCATCTAACTGCAGAAAATTTTCTGCATAATTGACTTTGAATGCTAGCTAAACACTTCAAAAGTTGCTTATGACATTTGATTATCATTCTGCTTAGTAAATGTTATCTTTTCATTGTCTTTTCATGAAATTTTGAAGAGCTTTTATTGCAGTTGTTACAATTTATTGATTGTTGTTGTAAACTTGTTCATTGCTGCATTTTGATATCAGCTAGCATATTTTCACTTGGTTTATTGTATCTTGAAGCTCTATTATCATTTTTGTACTTGAAACTACCATATATATTCTATGTTGTGATTGTCTTTTTTTGGGTAGGTACACTTCATCACTTTCAATCGCTTCATCTTTCTTGGACATAAACCTTGTGACATATTTAACTTGAGTGACCAATGAGAGGGGGGGTAATTTTATCCTTATATTTATCTCACCCATTCGTTTAAGTCATTAGGGACGCCTCCCTTGGGTTAGACTTATATCCATCCCTAAAAAGTGGGAATTTTCTATTGAGGTGACAATGATAGGACATCATGTTTGTTGCACCAACCTCCCTCACTTGTTGTGGGCTTTGGGAAAGTACAGAATGTGTGATCACATGATGGACCAAATGGTGCTCAGGAACCTACTGTCTCAATCGGAGATAATAGTTTGTGGTAGCCCAAAATGAACCCAACATGTGTGAAGAAGAGCTTGGCGGTGGCCTCAGCTTTGATGCTCTTCTTGCAAGGTGCCAAAATTATCACTTAGAGAATCAATCGATGACCACGAAGACATATTCATTCCCATGCTTGGTTGAAGGCAGATAGGATATGGACTCCCAAGGCCTATCTGGAGTAGGCAAAGGGGTGTATAGCCCTTGTTTCTTGATGGTGGGGTTGGCAATGGCACAAGCGGTGCAGGATTTGATGTACTTGTGAACATCTTGTCGAAGCTTCGGCCAATAAAAATGCTTTTGAAATACTGCCACTATATTTTATACACCAAAATGTTTCTCTTCCTAGCTGTAATGAGTTTCCCAGATCAACTTTAAATGCTCGTTTGAAGGAACACAAAGATGGCTTAAATGGCATAATAATCCATCCTGGATATGAAAGTTGTGAATTGTTTTGCCCACGCTCAATTTTTGATACGCAATAGCAAAGTTAGAGTCATTATTGTATAATTGTGGCCATCCAGATGTCTCATGTCCTCAGGAGTTAATAACTATGGTTAACACTGCCATTGGGGGTCGACTAAGGCAATCTGAGACATGGTTGGTGCTACCGTTCTCTTACTTGATATTCAAGTGGAATTGTTGCAGGTACATGGACCACTTCTGATGGTGGTTATTTTGTAACTTTTCTTGTGTCTGCATGAATTGCATAGGTTTGTGATCAATGTGGATGATCGTTTACTTCCCCAGAATGTAATGCTTCCACTATCGACATGCCTACATAATGGAGTACATATCTTTTTCATAGGTGGGGTATCTTCGAACAAAATCATATAGATTTTCACTGTGATAGGCTATCGGATGCCCATGTTGAGTGAGGACTCCACCGATAGCATAATCTGAAGCATTTGTCTCAATTTCAAGTGGCCGCTACAGGTCTGGCATAATTAGGACTAGTGTGGAGAAGAGGCAGGATTTTAGATCCTCGAATGATTTATGTTGGGGTGCAGACCACACAAAATTGGCCTTCACGCCACCCTTGGTCACTTGGCTAAGGGCCCAAGCGAAAGGAGAGAACCCCAACACAAATCATCGGTAGAAGTTAACAAGGCCCAAGAAGCTGCGGAGCTGGGTCATTGTTTTTGGGGTCGGCTAATCGCGGATGGCTTGGATCTTGGCGGTATCCACATGTACACCCTTCTCATCCATGATGTATCCCAAATATTGCATTATTTTCATGTTGAAGGAACACTTCTCCAAATTGGAATATAACTTGTGTTTTCGTTGGGTGCCCAATACTTGTTGAAAATGCTCCAGATGTTCCTCCCAAGTTTTGTTGAATATGAGGATCTCATCCAAATATAAAACCACAAAGGAGTTTGTGAATGGTCATAATATATCATCCATCATCCGCATGAATGCGGTCGAGGCATTAGTCAAGCTAAAAGGCATGATCAACCACTCAAAGAGGCCTTCGTTGGCCTTGAAGGTTGTCTTCCACACATCAATTTTCTCAATCGACACCTAGTGGTAACCTGACTTCATATCAATCTTACTAAAAAACTTGGCTCCCTTGAGTTGATCGAGAAGATCATCAATCTAGGAAATTAGGTACCGGTTCTTGACTATGATCTTGTTCAGGGCTCTGTAATCAATACAAAGTCGCCATGTGCCGTCCTTCTTTTGCACTAAAACAATCGAGCTCCTGCAAGGTGAGGAGATTGGTGTAATGTGGCCCTTAAGAATTAGCTCTTGTATCTGGCATTTGATTTCTTCATTCTCCATAACAGAACACCTGCATAGAGGGTCGTTAGGCAGAGGAGCACCAGATGTCTTATCAATTGAGTGCTTTAATTGATAATGCACAGGCACCCCAATAGGTGAGGCGAATATGTCTTTGTACTCTTCGACTATTCCTTCCACCTGTTGTTGCTGGGCAGAGAGACCCCATGCAGAGGTTTTGGTGGTCATCATTGTAAGTTTTAAACCTGCGAAGTAAAGCAATGCATATATATTCTTAAGCAATACATAAATTAATCAATGGCTCATACACAGAATACACAGAGATCTTTACCGGAAACCCTCAA
>JZKD02S1603940.1:15553-25797 GCA_000966675.3 Picea glauca | reverse complement strand
TCACCATTCGCCATACAATATATACAATGTTTTTAGGTATTTCGTAGATACCAAAACCCTAATCCCTTAATCCGGGATTAATTTACAAATCAGCTAAAAATAGCAAAATCCGCTATAAATAGCAAAAACCGCCCAAAAAAAATTTTCGCGGCATTGCCCCGAACCCCATCGGCCCCAGGCTACCGCCCGGTGCCGAACGCTGCGCGTATCCAGGGGGGGGCATACCTACCCCCCCCTGGGACCCCCCTAGGAAAGCGCCCGACGCACACGGCAGAGCCCTAGGTGAAGGGATCGTTAGACGCAGTCGTCGTATCTGACGCACCCACACACACACACATGCAAAGAATATAACACCCAACAGTCGTCACCTTCCGTTCACCTTCCAATCAAACCATACAGAGGAAAAAAATCCCTGTGTGAGAGACCACCTTTCTGCACTGCTTTGCATAGATCAAAGAGACTGCAGAATTTGGGGCTGCCTGTAGTACCCTGTAGAGTTGATCTCCCAAAGTAATAATGACACTACGAGGCCTAGATTCATAAACAACATGGCGCTTCCACATATATGGTTGTCCTAGCAAAAAATCACAAACTTCAAGTGGGGAAACATCACACAGTACCTCATCTTTGAAGGGTTTGATGTCGTAGTGCAAGTGACATTGTTGGTTGACGTGGAAGTCCTGTCCCTGCTTGAGCCAACTGATGGTGTATGGTTGAGGATATTATGTCATTGTCAATTTCAAACTCTTGAAAACCTTTATTGATATCAAGTTCTTTTTTCTATCGTTGTCCACAATGAAATGGAGTGGGGTTCCCTTCACCCATGTTTGTGAGTGGAAAAGGCGCTCCCCTTCTTTGGGATCATCTGGTTTTTCTGGCTGGAATTTTGTGGTAGCGATGGTGACACTAGGTTTTGAATCGATGATGTTTCTTCCCTTTTCTAGCTCTGAATCATATTCTAAGTTAGCATCTTACCCTGTGGCTTTCGTCTCAGCCAACAATGACTGTTTGGAGTGACATTCATCAGTATTGTCACAAGGAATTTTGTGGAACTCGCACCATTTTCTAGTGTCCTTCTTCGACTTCCCATTACCCTTATTTGTTGGTGGCTTTGGTTGGTTATCCTAGGGCTGGTCATCCTTTCTTTTTCCTTTGTCCTGGGTGTTAGGACCACCCTTACCATACTTTGGTTGTTGCATTTTTGCAGCCCCGAACTCCTGCTTGTTATGTTGCTTGAATTTCTACTCGATTTTGAAAACATATCGATAAGAGGATCCCAATGACGAGATGTTCAGAAACTCGATTTCGGTTTGTATGTACCTGTGTAGAGCCCCACAGTATTTTAGGACCAAATGTCTCTTGGATTCTTGGATACCCAACTTGGTGCGCAAAGTATGGAAACTATTTGTGAACTTCAACACCGTTTGGCCCCTCTCTTGGTGCAGTGTAGTCCCATCTCATGTATTGGTCATCATAACTTTCAATGAAGTAATATTGTTACTTGAGGGCATCAACAAAATCCACCCAAGTGGGTCCTTGACCAAAAATTATAGACTCATCCTTGGCATGTTTCGCACAATAAGTCTCCCACCAATCTCTGACAAGGGGAAGGGCCTTACGGAGCGCGGAGGTGTTCTTTTCATTGTTGGAAAAATTGTGGACAAAGAAATAACCCTCTAGCAAATTTAACCATTTTTCAAAACCGTCGGAATCTATCTGGCATTCAAATAAATGAATATCAAAGTTCACTTTTACCTTGAAGGGCGTCGCACCTCCAAAGTGATTGTTGGTTGAAGGTGCCTCCGTTGTTGCCGACAACCATCGAAGGATCTAGGTGAAATTATCCATCATCTTGTTCCTCTATTGGGCGAGGGCTTCCTCAAGCAATAGTTTGAAAGGATCTCCTGTCTCATCATCCATATTTTCTTATGCCATGGAAGGTTGCTTGGAAATTTGAGAGTGGTTTTCCTCAAGAGATACAAGCTCGAGACCCGACTATCTATACCCTGACCTTGTCGGGGAAATGCATTGAGGACGACAAGGAGTAGACTGCTCTGATACAATTGATCCATATTATTTTAGGAATGATATGAAGGCAAAGATATAACAAAGAATTGCACAAAGATATGGCAAGGAACACAGTAATAGAGTAAATCTCATATTCTATTAATAATTGTCTGAATACAAAAGACTATAAAATACAAAAGCACATAAGCTAGCTAGAATGGTGGTAGCTTATTTATGAGAAGAGGTATGTCGGCTATGCTCATTCGCAATAAGTTGGTTACAATGAGGCTCCAAAGGCCTTATTAACATAAATCATAAATGATAAAACCCTAAGCATCCAAAAACCTAACCCTAGGAGATGAAGCGCCAAAATTCATGTGAGCCCCGATGGGGTAAGTGGGTATATCAACTTCTCGGGGTCGTAACTTTTGCATACTATCTTCATTTTAGGCGCACAATAGCTCGTTGGAAAGAACTGTGTGAGGACTACACATGTTGTCATCACACTGTGTCAAGATCATTCAATGTGATTGTGGTAGGCCCAAAAAACATTGTTTAGGGCCTCAAAACACCCTCAGACATTTAGGACCCAAAAAATAGGAAAAAAATTGCCAAAATAGAAACTGGTCTTTGAGTCAGTGGAATAGGTGGGTGGCCACTGATATCCACCTGGATAAAAAACATTCAATTAAATCTTATTAGCAATCTATTGAATATATATATATATGAAAACACATAAAAGGTCAAAATCTTTTTAGCGTTTAATCTTAATTACGTTTAAATACTTTACACATAACGAAGACTTGAAAAATATTCATTACACAGTGGAGGTAGTACCAAATTGTGAAATTTCCCATTAATATTACATAGAAGAGAACATAGATGGTAATTGAAAGAAGCTTAAAATGAAAAAAAGAAGGAAACGAGGCTTTATTCAAATAAGAGATGAATCCAATGAAATTCATAAAATTTACATAAAATGATATCCCATTGGGCTATAATAAAAACACAATCTCTTTGCCCTAATTCTTCCAAAATCCTCTCCCTTTATACAAAATACATTCAACCAAAATTTGTTGAGATGACTATCTTTCAGCCTCCAATTTAGAATATCGAATCCAACTTTCTAAAGCAGGGATGATTGCAATTCGAAAATAGGAGGATGTCCTGAATTTTAGGTTGACAGGTGATTCGAACCAGGGGCTTAAAGGACTTTGACAGTGCTACACTCAAGGTCATTCCTGCTAATAAAAATGAAAATCGTATGTACAAGTGATTCCTCTCACGAATATTAGGTCAAAGTGATCTGGTAAAAGAAAAATTCGCTCGTAAGCCAAACATCCGAGCTCAAACATATATGCGCCCTCCACGTATCCATTTTTTATTCACTTTCGTGTTTGGTCTGGCGGATTTGAAATGGATCTAAGCCAAAACACGATAAAACCTACGTTAGACACGTGGCATAGATGAATTTGGTGTAATATGACTCCACGTCCATGCTCTCCCATTAACTTTTGGACAAGTTAAAAGATGAAATTCCCTTAGAACCATTGATTGCACTCAGCTTTTGATCAATGGACCAGATTACATCTGCACATAACATGACTTTTATTAGTTTCAATATAATATAGTTTGAATAATATACGAAAAACTATATAATGAAACTAATACTACTATTATAATATTATATAATTAATATATTAATACAACACTTATATGTATAAAGTTTAACTCGTATAATCTAATATATACAACTAATATAATCTAAAATTAAACTAACGATTTAAATAAAATTAGCATTACTACAAATTTAACCAATCTACCCCAAAACAAATCAAATAGGACAAAACTAATTAAACTTATATTAAAATCTAAACTAATAAAGAAACAACTAATATAAAACTCAAAATCCCTATTTAGTAAAAAAAATTGAATCTATGTTACAACAGATAGGTTACCTCTTTTTCGTCGGTTGTCTTCACTACTCCAACCCTTGATCTTGATGTCCAAGCTCTTGGTGCAAGAGAAGTCCTACAAGGAACAAATCAATTCTCCTTTCTTCCACGATATATTGTTAGGAAAAATAGACCTATCTACTGTGAGCTAAGCAAAAATAGACATCCATACATTGAACAATATAAGCATGAGGGGAATAGGCCAAGTTATATTATATGGAAAGAAATAAGTAATGAAGCATTTACAACCTTAATGTCGATGTTGCAGCAACTCCTCCAATATCTCCTTTCCATCCCTTTGAACGTCATAAGACCAACAGTATGATACTCTAGAATTATTCCTCCCGGTTCACCCAAGAATGGCCTCCATTATATAGGATTTGAGGCAAAAAAACTATAGGATAATTTTGAGGAGAGGATGGGATCAAGTGAGGATTTAGATGAAAAAAGAAGATTAACCTTTCCTTGGATAGAGGGTAGCTCGAACCAACCTCTAAACAACTGAAATCTCTCAGAAACCACCTCTCAAAATAAGGCACGATAGTCGCAACCACTTCATCATCCTCCCCAAACCTGAGTAGGGAGCGATATTATCACTACCTTAAAACCAAGCAAGGAGCGATGAAGAGGTTCATCCCCCTCTACATGTGGGTGATGAAGCTAAAAAAGGGCCAAAAACTCAAGGTAAGAGATAGTACTTAGAACTCCAAATGATAGGTTTCTTCTTCAACATGTCTAGGCATTATGAAAAGCACTTCCACATGGTGACGAAATTGTGACACTTGGTAAAGTGTGACACTTGGTAGTGCGACAAATAGGTGTGTAACAGATGTCCCCTAAAGTGTGAGGTCGGAAGATAAATAATGTTCAAAACATTTTACAAAAATGTGTATGTAAGGGTGTTGGAATAGGAGAGTCAGGCGGAAGCTGCAAACAAACATCAAACAATATATACATATCATCTCTAAGGTAGGCATACCCATGCTCAGAATAAACTGACAGAAAGCATGGTCACCGACCAATATCACTGCGTATCCATGAAAGCAATGACTAAGGATATGGCCACCAAAGATATAATGTGGATCCATACCTTCCATGACGTAATCAGGTTGTAACCACAAAAGAATACACAGTGGAGCTACGATATGACAAAAACATAGCCACATGCCAATACAAAGTGGATCTATGTGAAAACATATATATCAGTGAGATCTCCAACATGACGGCCACATTGGAATCTTCTTAAGTACTTGAATAATCTCCATCGCAACCTGGGTGAGGCACGTGTCAGAGATAGGTCCATAATGGGTTCCTAGATGGTACAATTCTAGCCATGTGAATAGATGTGTTGATTTCAAACATGGTAGAAACCACTTGATTACCAGTTATTGATGTATATCATTAACAAGTGTGAGGGAAATCATCAATGATGACAATGACTCTCAAGGTACCCTAGTACATTCCAACGAATGTGAATAAATGTGTTGAAGTTGAATATTCATGGAGTCATTCGATCACAGGCAAATCATGTAAACCTACTGTCGAAAGTGAGGAGACATGTCATTGGGGCATGTTGGTTCCAGGGTACTAACTAGTTTCTAGGTCTAATTCTCAGATAATGTGTTGAATTCAACAACAAAAAACTCATCAAAAGAGGGCCATGATGTGTCCCTCGTCATTGACATGAAACTGACACATGAAAGTGATGTAAGATAATATATCAAATGAGCACAAAATGACACGAGGATGAAGGTTGGTAATATTGTAGAGTGGTTGATTTGGGATGAAATTTCCCTTGAAGATTATGAGGCATGAAAAATGACTTGGCAACATTGACTTGATGAGATATAGACCAAAATATAGTGTGGCGATAACAAGGGCACTCTTTGGGTGGGTCGAAGGAGTATAATGACTCAAAGGATTGGTATGACTCAGAGATGAGCAAATTACCGAACTTTAAGACCAGACGCAACCAGGTGCCATGTTCAAGGGAGACAACAAAAGGGTGCCATAATGCTTTCCAAAAACTGACCCACTTCCCTCAAATTCCCCCCCACCATGAACGATGAGTACTTCTTTGTTTTTTAACGAGATTGAGGAGGATAACAAATGCTCAATATAGCTCATCTTCGATGAGTCCCTCGTCACAAGTTTAACGAACTTGAAGAAGGAGGGATTCGGTCCCATATGGGTCCTTCAATGTATAATTTTACGAGTCGAAAGAAGGTAAACTCAATGATCTTTTCACGTTTAGAGAGTCTAAAAATATATTAAAGGAGACTCCAAGGATGTTCTTTTTCGTAAATTTAGTCTCCTGAGCCTGAAAAAGCATAAAATAATACAAGGTAGAACTATTCTAGTCAATATTGACTAGAGTATTCCTTTTTCATAGTTAGTCCATCCAGTCTGAAAAAGGGTTAAACTTACACCGAATAAACACCCTTTCAAAACCTTTTAATGAGTGTGAAAGTAAACAAGTTTGCTCGACAATCTTTTCATGTTTAGAGAGTCTGAAAAGAGATTAAAGGAGACTCAAAAGAGTTCCTTTTTCGTATAGTTTTTATGAGCTCGAAAAAGTGATAAAAGTGTACTCAGTAACTTATTCTCATGTATTTACGAGCATGAGAAAGAAAAAATACTAAGTTCGTCTAGAGAGAACGATTGGCATGCAACTAAGTTCCAATAGGCAGAATGACTCTTAAGCAATGACTACGATAGGGCATAGCAAGTAGGCATGGAAAGCGAGGACCACTCACAACATCATGTCTTTCTAGACGGTAACTACAAAATGGGAGCAGCGTGATGCGAACGACTAGCATCAAGCATAATTGCAATGGTCATAAGCAAGCAAGACTATAAATATCAGTGAAGCAGTAGTAAGTGAAACCATTAAGCAGACAATAAGATGTCTACTTCATTTTTTAATGAGCTTGAAACAGAGAATGAACTATGCTCGAAGTGTTTGCTTCAGTTTTTTATGAGCTTAAAACAAAGAATGAACTATGTTTGAAGTGTCTGCTTCATTTTTTAACGAGCTTGAAATAAAAAATGAACTTTTTCTCGAGGTTAGTTTCATTTTTTAACGAGATTGAAACCGAAAATGAACTATGTTCGGAATGATACCCATTGACGAGTTTCTTCCCAATGCAATGTCCAAAGGTGCTTACTTTGAGTGATACAAACTGGCAAGTTTTTTCCCAACATGATGTCCATAAGTTGGTACTTTTCCCTTGGCATGATCGACAAAAGATAGTGGCTTAACTCTAGAATGATGTCTAGAGACTGGAGACATGACCCCAAAGATTCGTTTCATCTGATGACTCTTCTTCTACACCTGATTAGACTCCTGGATACTAATAGGAATAGGTTCATTAGGGAGGGAGGAAGAAAAAGGATCAACTAACACATGTAGAGGAAATGAAGGTTCAAGTACTAGATGTAGTGGAAGACTCGACTCAATTGAAGGGGGGTCTGTTTCATTTTTTAACGAGCTTGACACAAACACTGAACTATGTTCAGAGTTATCTGTTTCATTTTTTAACAAGATTGACACATAAATCCAACTATTCTCATGGTTATATATTTCATTTTTAATGAGCTTGACATAGAAAGTGAACTATGCTCATGGTTATCTGTTTCATTTTTTAACGAGCTTGAAACAGAAAGTGAACTATGCTCATGAACCTTAACCATGGCTTCCAAGAGGTCTTCATCGGACATGAGGACAATGCTTTGGAAAGAATGTAGGTCAAGAGACTCAATAAGGGTAACGGGGGAAAGATCGGGCTCCAAATCCCCCATTGAAAGGTTCACCATGTCAACTACCGGATCTAAGTCTAGATAAGTCGAGCATACAATGAGAAAATCCTTCTCATTAGCAGTTGAAGGCATGGGACATGATACCACATAATTCACCTGTGGTGGGAGGGATATCACTTTCATATAAGGAACATTCAGGGAATTCGGATGGTCGACAGTCAGATTAGGACTAACAAAAGAAAGATGGTCAATGGTCACAATGTTTCCATTATGAGGGAAATGCATCACTCGAAAGAGTGTGGACATGAAAACTATCATAACATATACATAGTCCTACTCAAGGAGTAAATTAAATTTCAAGGGACCTTGAACTACCATAACATCGATACAGATTGTTTTCCCTCCTAAGGTGATGGGAAGATAAGAAAGGATCCCTAAAGGTTCACTTGATATTCTATTAAAGTCCAACAAATGATGGGTAACCAACAAAATCTGAAGGGAAGCCATGGCATACTAAGCGGTTGAGGATAGAATGCTAACAGAAGCGCCTTCATCAACAATAGTGCGATGTATGATCTTATCGCAAACCTGCACAATGATTTGGAAAGGCATGCGGGAAGGAAGGAGAGGCTTCACTAGCCCATTCCAATCAAGGGAAATGACCTCGGTAATTGGAGGGGGTTCCGTTGAAACATATGAAATTCCCCCTTGTCCAGAGGAATCTGAAGGGAAAAGAAAAACCTAAGTAGTATCCAGTTCACTCTCTGGGGAAGAGTGTGATCAACCAAGGATTGAATCAGACCGACAACTTCATCAACCAATGGTTGATTGGGAGAGGACTCATGGGAAGCAACTGGATGTTGTTGATGGAAAACAACAATGTCTTCCAACAATTGTGAACCTTCATCCATACAAGGGAAAAGGTAAGTGAGGTGCATTTCCCCGCATAACCAACAAGGAATCATGACTTTACCTTTTTTTTCCCCCAACCTTATGATCATTGGCTGATGGGTTGTTACCAGCATGACTTGTAGCAGCTAGAAACACAGGTTGTTGAGAACCCATGAACCACACATCTAAGAACTTGGGAATACCGGGGAAATGGTTAAGAAGGTGGTCACACTTACAAAGCCTGCAAGGGAATTTGGGCTTACTACTTGTTGAGGAAAATATATGAAATGATCTTACTCAAGCATTTTCAGATTTTGCTTGGCTAAAGAGAAATAGACAAGAATATCACCCTATGTTTATAGCCAACAAAAATAACATCCTAAATCACAAGTGCTTAGGCTAGTCTTTTATCAACAAAAATCTTGTTGGAAATTTACTTTTTATGTAATTTTCTGAATATAACAGTTGTTGAAATAAATGTAAAGAAATAAGTAAAGATACCAAGATGATAATCAAGACAGACGAGACATAAAGCGATCCTTTATTTCATTCCAATTCACCAAAGAGTCATTTTCTTTACAAAATCTCATAAAGAAATCTTGGACCAAAGTCAAACTTATACATCCAAGATGGAACATACAAAAGGACCTCTGACAGAAAACCAAAACTGAACTCTAAAAGTTGGATCAGCTTGCCACAGATTGTTTCCCACTCGATTCTGCACAATAGCCTTTGTCAGTCATGAAAACTAATTCACAAACAGACAAGTCTACACAAACTATCAAAGATATATCAACACCTCCAAAAAACAAGTGTCTTAATGATGTGATTCAGCCCTGAATATTGTTGTCTACAATAAGACCCTGCTATCATAAAAGAGAATTAGGCTTGTGATGAATATATGAATAAATGAAAATTGAACTATCTCAACATAAACTCAAAGAGAAAACCTTAGTATGCTTTTGCTTCTATCTTCCCTTTGTCCCTCCATTTCCTTTTTCTTTTAAACAATTCAGAATTGGTTGAAGTAGTTGAACCAACTTATTAGTTAAGTTAATTAAAAGACTCAACCAACTTTAGTTAGGGGGAAAAGTAATAATCATAATAAAGGTCATAAATAAATAATAACTAGTAGGTGAGACCCCTTGTGACTCCCTTTAGATCATAACAATTATAACAATCATAACATAACTATTAGTCAAGTAAAACACCCTCCTTGTGTTTCCCATCCACATATTTCATTTGACAATTTAGCTCATGAAATTTGAAATTATTTCCAAAAATATTACTCATGTAACCAAAAAATAAAACATATTGTCCAAAGTCTATTTAAGTCAACCGTCATCCACAATAGATAAAAATAAAAACTCAAAATCCATATTTCCCACTCTGTGATGCAATCTTTCCTTGATTCTTGCTGTCACCCTTTGATTTTCTTTAATTTGTCTTCGGCTGCACTGAGCCTTTTGTTGGATCATGTTGTCATTGATGCCAATGGTTTGATTGATTGATGTGATTGATTGATTGATGTCAAAGGATTGATTGATTGATGATTTATGTAATATAATATGTAGTGTCCTTGATGAGAATGCATAGATGAAGATGGATCAATGAGTTGTCATTGATACATGA
>JZKD02S1603929.1:100375-111439 GCA_000966675.3 Picea glauca | reverse complement strand
GCTGTAGGTTGTATCCCTTCATTTGCTGGATAATAATAAAGGAAGGACCTGGAAATTTCTCTGGTGGACGTAGCCCACATTGGGTGAACCACGTAAATCTGTGTCTCTCTTGTATGGTGTGTCTTCTGTATTTTGTTTCTGCATTTGTTTTATTTTATTGCTCCGCGGTCCTATTTTTCTAACACTTTTTATGACTTTCCCTCCTATTTTTAATTTAGAAAAGAAAAAATATGAGAGAAATTCCATATTTTTCCTATAAAACAACGAGAGGTCTCCCCCCATTTCATTAACACTCTTTCATTCCTCTTTCTCTCATTTTCCCTCATTGTGGATTTTTTCCCTAGGTTTGTTGCTTTACCAATGAAACCCTAGTTTCTTGAGGAGCACACTATTGCATCCATCTATAGCCAGAGGAAAGAGAAACTACAACCACGCACTCGAGGAAATCAAAGAAACCTCTGAAGGAGAGGCCAATAGAAGATAATCACCTTCAATATCTCTCCACCAGTGATATTGTGAAGTCTACCATTTGGGTAATGGATTCATTTATTCTTTGATCAAATAGTTGTTCTTGTCTTTTATTTTTTTGTTGCATTTTACTTCCAAATATAGGAATAACATAGCTTAGAGAATAAATTAGTTCATTGAAATATAGGGTTTTTAGTTTTCTAACTCATTTGTTTGTAATCTTGTAGCAACCACAAGGTTTGCAAAGTTTCTCACTCTGTTTGTACATTTGCACCAATAGAGTGGTGACTCCACTAGGGATATGAGCCAATCTCAAGATCCTTGATTGTGGGTGTGTGGTAAATGAGTTTATTTGTTTTTAATGAGTTTTTTAGGTTTTTCTGACTTCTTTTAGCTTTATGTGTTGTGTTTGCAAGTGACAAGGGTTGGAAACCACAAAGGAATCCTACAAAGTTGAGCTCCCAGGTGCAGGAGACCCCCTAGAGACCATCACACTTATTGGGGTCAAAAAGTGCATTGACCAATGCATCAACAAGGTCTAGTTCCTTTGTTTGTCAATGTAGGAAACATGGTACCTTTTGTCATGGGCCAACACACTTTTTGAGGTAACTTTCTGTAGGGGTTAAAAAATTATTTTTTCTAGTTTTTATCGCTTTCGTGTGTCTACTAGGTTTATATTTAGGGAATGTGGATGATTAGTTAGATTTTAGTTTGTAAGTTTGGCTTAAAACCCTTAAAAATCCAAATGATTGAGGAACAAACCCCCCTATGGTTTTACTACCTTTCCTTCAAGAGTTTTTTTGAGGGTTTGACTCTTTGTTTGTTCTCAACAAATAGGTTGTAACTTTGCATTTCAATGGTTGTTTACATATATAGGTTTCTTTTCTTGCAATTCATTTCATTTTAATTTGAAAAATCAAAAGAAACATAAGCATATAGATAGTTGCATTGAAATTTTTTTAATTGTCTGTTATAGTCATGGACCATTTCATTTTTTCTATTAAAGAATGCTTATGTAGGTCAGATTTCCATAGATCCTATGTGAATGGAATAAATTAAAAAAAAAAAAACCCAATATTGGTCGCTTTAGCAACAAACCTGTTCGTCGCTAGTATAGCCAATTGGTCGCAAACATCAACATGTTAGTCGCTTTAGCGACCAACCTATTAGTTGCTAGAGCGACCAACCTGTTCGTCACTAGTATAACCAATTGGTCGCAAAGATCAACGTGTTGGTCGCTTTAGCAACCAACCTGTTAGTCGCTAGAGCGACCAACCTGTTCGTCGCTAGTCAGTTAGCGAATAATTGATCCTCCTTCTTTTGACCTTTTTAACTGATGGTTTGGTCACTCTAGCGACTAATATTCGTCATTCTAGTGACTCATAGTGGTTTATTGGCTAAGTTTTCCAAGGTTGTTTTGGTCACTCTTGCGACTAATATTAGTCGTTTGATCGACTAACATTCGTCGTTATCCGAACATTTCCCTATTGTGAATATGCTTATTTTTCCGGTTGCTAGACCAGCGAAGATCCATGTGTGGTAGCTAGACCGACGAATTAATTCCGACGAAAAAAAAAATTGTCTTGGTCGCAAAAACGACTCTAGGCCGACGAAAATTCGTCTCTACTTCGTCACAAAAACATTCAAATTTAATAGTGTATTTTCTTTCACACATGTATTAAATCAATCTTTAGGTTTTTTTCATTTTACTTAATTATTAAATTTATTTACCTCATTCCCTTTTTTTATTTAGTTAATAATTTAGTTTAGTCTCCTTACATAACTTAGATGTAGGATTAATTTTTGAATAGGCTTAGAAATTCATTTGGGGATTTTTAAGTAATAAATTGCTCATTAACTATTCATATCTAACAAGGTCTAAAGATTTTCAAGGTTTACAATTATTCTTTTCAAGATTTTCTAGGCCACCTAGATTCATTGACTCAAGTTTTATTTATGCGATGTGCCCTTCAAGACGCACTCTGTGCTTGAAGGATGCCACTCACCTATGACTGGTTTTGGTAGTTTTCCAACCCTTGGATTCAACACTCCACTTGGGAGACATTTTGAGAGACTAAGGGCTTCTAAGGAATAAGAACCCTGCCTTATTATGCACCCCTTCGAATCTTCATGAGAAACTATCTCATTTTTCCCTCACGACATCATGGACGTCTCGAACTAAGTAATCCTTAACCTACAATTCGAGCCACGACGAGAGTGATAATAGGATGTGACAGGGTCTCTGCCACGCCTCTCCCTCAATTTTTAGTTTCTGTGCATGGCCCCTTTACTCCTTATGTGAGTCATATTAGAAATCATTCGTCAGCCTGCATCCATCAACGAAACAATGTCAATGATCCATATATAAAATCATACTATGATCGATCATGTGTCACGTATTCATAAATGAAATACTCGAACCAATACAATCCACTCCCTAACTCAATCCAGAGTCCAAGGAGGTCCATTGATGCCCTCGACATCCACAATTTGTCAAAGTCTTTCACACTTAGGGAAAAATCATCAATAACATCTGTCAATACATATATCTCAAATAACATTAAATCACAACCATCAAAATCAACATAAGAATCCATAAGCGAAACAAATAACCATGTACTATAACAAGATCACTTGAATGTAAGTGTCCTCAAAGAATAAGTCGATAACATGTGCTCGCAAGAGCAGGATGTTACATACACCCCCTCTTGTTTTAAACTTTGTCCCGAAGTTGTACACTATATAAAATGCAGTAATAAAAGTATATTAAAAGATCTATATGTGTAATCTATCAAATAAGTAAGGAAACTGCTGGCTCATATCATATACGTCCTCCCAGGTAGTCGAGTGTGGACTATAATTATCCCACTAGACCTTGACCTGATCGTCTGTTTAATGATGTAGCTGTCGAATATGATGGTCCATAATGAGGATTGGCTTCACCGCGAATACACCCTCGTCCGACACCTGCAAAGAACTCATGTCAATCACATGTGTAGGATCACTAACATAATGTCTCAAAACAGATACATGAAAAACATCATGCATACGCCTCAAAAAATCAAGCAAGTCTAGTCGATATGCCACGCGTCATTTCTTTTCCACAACTTCGAAAGGTCCCACAAACCTAGGAAAGAGTTTACTACTCTTTCCAAACTTGATCGAACTCTTGTGTGGTTTCACCCGAAAGAAAACTCGGCCGCCAAATTTATAATTGTGGTCAATGCGATGCACATCATCATAGCTCTTCTGTCAATCCTTCACTTCTTTAATCTTTTGTCTTATCGATCGCACTTGTTATTCCATTTCTTGGATCACTTCTGGTCCTACCAGGAACCTATCCTTGAGTCGATCCCAACTTAATGGCATCTGACACAGTCGCCTATAAAGAAACTCAAATGGTGCCATATTAATGGTACTTTGATAGTTGTTGTTGTACACGAACTCTTCCCAATGATTATGTTGGTCCATCACATACATATGCAACTTATCTTCCAAAATTTGGTTCATTCTTTCTATCTTCTCGTCTATCTCAAGGTGATATGTTGTACTAAAGTTCATTTGTGTCCCCAAATCCTCTTGGAAACGGGTCCAAAAATGTCCTTTAAACACCGCTCCTCTATCAAATATGATCCTTTTTGGCACGCCATGTAACCTCACAATCTCATTGATAAAAACCATAGCTATGTCTGGCGCCTGATACATCATACACATAGGAATAAAATGTGCACTCTTTGTTAGAGTGTCAACTATCTCATTGATAAAAGCCTCACAATCTCACGTCGGGGAATTTTAGTATCGACATTATTGTCAACCATTCCATGAGCCTTTTAAATGCTTCCGTGCATTTCTCCGTCCATAAAAAATTCTTGTTTTTCTTATGCAATTCCATGATCAGGTTTTCTATCTTCGAAAAACCTTCGACGACCATCGGTAATATCCTGCTAAACCCATAAATCTGCATACTTCTTGTACATTTTCCGGCACAGGCCATTCCATAATAGCCTCTACCTTCACAGGATCCACAACTATACCTTCACCTGATATTACGTGCCCCAAGTAATGAATCTTCGATTGGTAAAAAGAGAATTTGACAGTTTCCTGTATAACTTGTTTTCTCATAAACATTGTAGTACCAAGATTAAATGGTCTTCATGTTCTTCTTTTGTCTAAGAATATAAGTATGTTGTCAATGAATACTTGAACAAACTTGTCCAAGTATTCGCAGAACACCCCATTCATGAGACTCAAGAATACCCCTGGGGCGTTTATCAGTCCAAACGGTAAAATGGTAAACGCATAGTGTTCGAACATTGTCTTGAAGGTGGTATTAGGAATATTTTCCTCTTTAATTCGTAATTAGTGATATCGTGATCTCAATTTGATCTTTGAAAACACCATCACACCCTTCATTTGATCAAACAAATCGTCTATTCTTGGCAATGGATATTGTTTCTTGATCGTCGCCTTGTTCAATTAACGATAGTAAATACAAATTCTCCACGACCCATCCTTCTTTACTATGAAAATAACAGGCACACCCCAAGGTGACACACTTGGGCGTATAAGTCTCAGGTCCAACAACTCCTTCAGTTTCATTTTCAACTCCTGTAACTCAGGTGTTGACTTTCGATAAGGTGTTCTTACTATCGGTGTTATTGGATAAATCTGTAAGTGCGGACACAAACCGATCTCCCTAGATCCACCTGGATCTAGAACAAAGCAAGATAGAATATGACTCTTTCCCTAGACTCTAACCATTGAATTAAATAGGAGGCAAGAACAAAGAACATACCTTATTGTCGCTTCCTATGGTCTTTGTTTCTCCTGCTTCGCTCCAATGATCTCGTACAGTCAATACCAAAACAATACAAACCAACTGAAGTGAAGAAAGCACAATCTATTCAATAGTTAATCTATGTATATGATCAAGGAGTTATACAATAAAGTGGAATTAGCTTTATGGGAAAGGGACATATTACTGTATCATATTAATGGAAAGTAAAGATTACAACCTGATCCTTGATGTTGCAAACTTCCTTTCAATGGCCCTCGGCTCTGACACACACACTTTCTCACTTGCATGAAGAAGATCAACTCCTTTGGATGAACTTGCTGGAGTCTCCAAGCAGCTGTAGCATCAGTCCTTCACACAATTCTTTCACTAATTCTCCAATGAATCTTGCTTCTTCTTGCTTCTAACTTTTTCCATGAGAATTCCCTCAATATATAGGAGAGAATGAATTAGTTACTTGGATAAGAATGATCCCAAAATATCAGGAAATCCAATACTAGGATAACCATTCGAATGCCATCTCATCCTTCTAGAAGATTCCCTTCTAGAAGCATCGAGAATTCATCTTTTTCCTTGATTTAGAAAGAGTTCACACCCTAGTAGTTCAACACAGTGCAAACTTCTCGCACTCTGGCTTAAGGCAGCCTACGAGAATAATGCATTCTCGCAGGAAAATATACTAGCATCCTGCGAACAGTCTTCAAAAATGAGTTTTCTGGAAGAGATGAAAATAGCTTTTTCTTAGGAGAAAGTTCTTATGAAGAGCCTGGGTACACCATCATCAGTACATCATCATGATGACCAAATCATGGGTAACATAATGCCCCCCAAAGTATGAGGTTGAAACCAGCGACAGCCGATAGACTTTGTAAGCTGCATGTGTGTGTCAGGAACCAGGAGCACACCTAATCGGAAACCTGCGAACAACCAAGCATTTGCATAATATCATGTATACCAATTCTGAGGTAGGAATTCCCATACTCAGATCATAGACTGATGAAAATTGTAGACCTGGGTCATGGCCACCAATCATACACTGTGGATCCATGCCATCAAAACATAGCATAGCCACCAGGAATACACTGTGGATCTATGCGAAAAATTTCAAATCAAGATAACATAGCCACGAGACATACACAGTGGATCTATGTGTCACAAATTATGCATACTCCATCGCAACCTAGATCACAAAGATGATATCCAGGGTCTTCAATCTTGTCGCTCAATAGTACGAATCTAACCATGTGATTACATGTGTTGAAGTCGAATATGGTAGAAACCACTTGAATATTGATCAATGATGAAACCGTTAACAAGTGCGAGGGAAATCACCATTGATGTCGATAACTCCCAGGGTACCATAGTACAATCCATCGAGTGTGAATAAATGAGTTGATGTCGAACATCAGATGGAATCTTTCTATCAGGGGTCAATGATGTAAACCCACTGTCGAAAGCGAGGAAACCTGCCATTGAGGCATGCAACTTCCAAGTACCAAATAATTTCTAAGTCTTGATTCCGGATAATGAGTTGAAGTCAATGGAAAAAAACTCATCATAGGAGGGCCTTGATGTATCCCCCATCAATGACACGAAATGAGTAACAGAGTTTGAAGGTGAAACAAATCATTTTTCAAATTGGACCGGACATAGGGAAGGCTGACACAAAAAGAATGGACAACTGCAGATGGCCGACTCAATATAGGTTTCAGATGGACTTCTCTTGAACATATGAATGAAACGACTAATGATTTGGTAGCATTGACTCAAAGACGACACAGGGAATGACCTTGTAGCAAATCGAATGAGAGACAAATGGATTTCCCAAACCGACTTCAAATGGTGAATAGGAGGTGTCATGTTCAAGAGCGACACTTACTGCCATTAATACGAAAATGAAAACATATCCCTTTCCCAAATTTTCCCCCACCATTTATGGCGAGTACCTCTTTATTTTTACGCAAGCTTGAGGAGGATAACATATGCTTGTTGATATAAGCTCATCCTTCGGACGAGTCCCTCGGAGTATATTTAACGAACCCTAAGAAGGAGTGGTTTGGTCCCATTACGGGTCTGTCAATGTTTGTTTAACGAGTCCAAATATAGAAAACTCGAAGGTTTTTCAAGATTATACAGTTTAGAAAAACACTTAAAAGAGAACTCTCTCAGTTCCTTTTTCGTAAAATAGTCTGGATGAGACCAAAAAAGAGATAAATTAGTTCTCACCAGATGCTTACTTCAAATACTTTATCGAGTGTGAAAATAGCAAGGTCGCTCGACGATCTTTTCATGTTTAGAGAGTCTGAAAAGAGCTTAAATAGGACTCCAGGGGGGTTCCTTTTTCGTATAACCTTTACGAGTCTGAAAAAGTGATAAAAGTATACTCGATTACATTCTCATTGATTTACGAGCACGATAAAGAAAAAAGATTAAGCTCGGTAACTTATTCTCATGTATTTACGAGCATGAGAAAGAACAAAGACTAAGCTCAAGATTGTTTTCATTTTTACGCAAGCTTTAAAAAAAAAAAAAAACTATGCTTGGACCTAGTTTCATTTTTACGCAAGCCTTAACTAGAGGAAAGCATGCTTGCAACTTCCCAACGCATGGTTGGTACTTAGCCCCCAGCTTAAGAAACTAGCGGCTCTACTTTAGCATGAAGTCCAGAGGCTGAGGCAAATGCCCCACAAGCTTCGTTTCATCTAACTACAAAGGAGAACGAAATGAATCTTCAAATACTAGACAAAGGACTTGACTCAAACAGAGAGGGGGAAAATGATTTCATTGTTTAACGAGCTTGACATAGAAACAAGAACTATGCTCGTAACCTTTGTTTCATTTGTTAATGAGGTTTCTACAGAGATGCAAAAAACTATCCTCAAGTGGTTTCATTTTTTAACGAGCTTGAAATTAGAAAACTATGCTCAAGTCTAGTTTCATTTTTTAACGAGCTTGAAATCAGAAAATCATGCTCAAGTCTGGTTTCATTTTTTAATGAGCTTGAAATCAGAAAATCATGCTCAAAGACATCTGTTTCATTTTTTAACGAGGTTGTCTCAGAGACACAAAAACTATCCTCGGAGTCTCTCTTCTTGATCATGAATTCCAAGAGGACAATGCTCCAGAAGGACACCATGTCAAGGGACAAAACTCGGTCATGGCTTCCAAGAGGTCTGCATTTGACGGAAGAAACACACTCTAGAAGGACACCATGTTGAGGGTCACGACAGGAGTAAAGAGATCAGGCTCTAACAACCCTATCGAAGAGATCACCATGTCAAATATTGGATCTAAGTCATCAGAAGTTGAAGCCATGGGAGACAACGCCACATAATTGACCTGTGGTAGGGGTGATACTGTCTGCATACAAGAACCATTTAGGGAGGAAATCCAGGAAAGATCAATGAATGAAAGTTGATCAACAGTCACAACTCGTCCATCGTGAGGGAAATATATCACACGAAAAAGAGTAGACACAATAGCTTTCATGGCATAGACATAATCCCTCCCAAGGAGTAAAGCAAAATCCAAGGGGTCTTGGACGACCATGACATCAATAAAGACAGTTTTCCCTCCCAAAGTTACAGGAAACTGAGGAAGGGTCCCTAAAGGTTGACTGGTTCTTCTGTTAAAAGATAACAGATTCTATGTAATCGGTGCAAGCGGAGGACAACCCAAAGCTTGCCAAGAAAAAGAGGACAAAATACTAACGGACGCACCTTCATCTATCAGCGTCTGAGGAACATCCCAACCACAAACCTGTGTTGTAATCTGGAAAGGAATGTGAGAGGGAGGACGAGGTCCAGTTAGCACACCCCAATCGAAATGGATGGCCTCATTACTTGGAGGGGGCTCCATGGGAGAAGGAGGAATACCCCCTGACACGGCAGAGTCTGTATCAACGAGAAAAACATGGGCAGTATCGGGTTTACTCTCTAGCGGGAGAGTAGGATCGACTGATGATAAGATCAGATCAACCGCTTGGGTTTCATTCTCCAAGGGGAGAATGGGGTCGACAGGTGTAAACGGATCGACCACTTGGGTGACACTCTCTAACAAGAGAGTGGGATCGATCGAGGATAGGATCAGATCGACCTCTTTAGTTTCACTCTCTGAGGGGAGAGCGAGATTGACCGAGGATGGTATCGGATCAACCACTGTGTCAACTGGTTCAACTAAGGACATGACCAGATTGACGACATGATCAACCAGATTGACTGGTGAAGGGACTAGAGTGATCATTCCATCAACTACAGGTGGGTTGAAAGAAAGCTTGCGATAAGAGGCTGGAAGTTGAGGCTGTGAAACAATCATGTCTTCCAGTAATTTTGAGGCTTTGTCCATATGAGAGCAAAGATGAGTTAGATGACTCCCTTTGCATAACATACATGGGAACTTGACTCTAATTTTCTTCTTCCCAACCGTATCATGACTAGTTGACTGGAGGTCATCAGTATGTTGTTCAGAGGCTGATGACATGGGTTGGTTAGGGTGTGTAGACCATGCTTCTAGAACCTTGGATAGACCAGGGCATTCCTTAAGAAGATGGCTACCCTTATAGAGTCTGCAAGGGTACCTGGGCTTACAAGTTGTTTGGGTGATCTTGACATCATCAACACTCCCAGCACGATTAACAGTAACTGGTTGTTTTCCAACATGTTTGACGGTGGTTGGAGGTTTTGACCCTTGCTTATCTTTCTTCTTCTTATTCTTTCTTGTCTTCTTCTTCTTATTCATCGGGTGACTAGCTTCAGAACTTTCACCCGACGAAGAAGATGAAACGGAATGCGACATTGCAGGCGAAGAAGGTGAAGAAGACCTTACTGGTGAAGAAGGTGAAGGATCAACATGAGTTTGATGCTCTTGGGGGGAAGTTCTTACGACCGAAGCACTTACTGCATTCGAGATTACCTGAGTGGAAAACAACCACACTAGCAATCCAATCGTGAGATCGGGAAGACTCAAAGTAGCGATGTGAGGAGGACCAATGTTTCCATAAGAAGGAAAAAGAAAAGGTTCCCCTGGAGCAGAGGTTCCTTCATTGGTCATTTTTGGAACTGACGCCATTAAATAAATCCAACCTAGAGTTTGCTAGAGAAAACAAACAGCACATGCTAAAAATCTAGGAAGCAAGCAAACAAACAAAACCTTCTTACAATGAGCACACTAGTTGGTGATGAAATCCAACGTCACAGAAACAATGTAAGAAGGGGCTGAGATAGAGCGGGTGGAAAAGTTACGTTGACGACCTGCTTAACGGACTTACACCCTGGTGCAAGATCCCACACATAATCATGGGTATACCCTCCAAGGAGCCCGAGTGAGTTTGGCCAACGTCGATTCCAGGTACCGTGAAGACTTGCCCCTCCACAGTCACCTCGTATAAAGAACCTAGAGAGATAGGCCACTAAGGTTACCAATCACTACAATGATGCCTGGGGAAATAGTCAACAATCCAATCCACACGCAAGGGCAGGGTATCTAGCCCGAAATCAACTTGAGAGGCTTCCACTCATCATTGTGGGTATACCTTCAAGTGACCCCCATAATACACACAACCTCTACACCAAGACCAACAAAGAAGGGTGAGTAACTCTGTCAGTCTCAATGCGACCTCATGATTGGCCCTTGTGTTAGAAGGGCTTCCCAGGAAAAAATGTAATAAGTGGATTTAATCGCTCCCTAGCTCAAGATTCTATGTTTGTTTGCAACTTTGGAAAGTTATCTTTCACACCTATTCCAAAGCCCTACAACTAATATAATGTAGGTTTGCTACCAGAAAAGATAAAAATGTCTAATCA
>JZKD02S1603929.1:79379-91487 GCA_000966675.3 Picea glauca | reverse complement strand
AATGTTGCAAAACAACCATCTACACAAGGCAAAGAAAATTTCAAAAGAACAAAGCAAGGAATAAATCAAGAAGACATTTTTGGGACACCAAAGCAAAGGTATGAAAGTATTTTTCGTGGGCATTGTTATTCATGTAATGGATATGGTCACAAAGATTTTGAATGTAGATCTTATTAAAGAATATATAATGGAGGATTCTATAACACCACAAGGTGTTGGAGATGTGATCAAATAGGACATATTTCTGTTCACTGTAACTCTATGAGATGCTACAGCTGTAGTGGATTAGGCCACAAATCCCAGGAGTGCTGGAACACAAGAAGAAAGTCCATGATGAGGACTTCACATAGCATGGCTAAAATAAGGAATGAAGTAAGAAAGGGAGACATCTTTGAAAAGATGGATACTCAGAGCTCAAGTTCTGAAGAGAAGGGTCATCTACAGAAGTGGGTGAAGAAGACAGAGAAGCCAGATCAGAATGAAAGATTGAAGGGAAGTTCAAATGTGTCATTTACTAAGGCACACGCAGGTAACAGTGGTGACACTCACGTGTCCACGCATTTTGACCTTGAATAGGTCGCGTACACACACACTCAGTTGTGCAGCAGGCCGCATGTCTGTTGTAAAGCCTTGGGGAAAAGGCAATGCACATGGCTTGGAGTTTGATGTGATGGTATAACTCTATACTGCAGAGTCTGACATTGTTTATTGCAAGTTATGACACTGTTTGTTGCAGGTTTTTCATGTTTCTATGTTAGATCATGTAAGGTGACGATGTAAAATAAATCTTGGGTGCATGATACTAACCCAAGAGTATGGATTAATGTTGATCAAATGCTCATCTATTGGATTAATGAAAAATATTCTAGTGGTGTACATGTGACGTCGATGCATGCCCCCTCCACAACCTGTAGGTCGAAAGGTCCACATCAACACAGGATCTTTCTACCTTCGTTGGCCCGAAGAACTCTAAATGACTCTTTTATTTCCCTTTCGGGAAATCTGCACCCATGGTCAACTTCTCATGAGATCCCCTCTTTGCACCTAAGAGATCAGGTTTCGCACCTTCGCGAATGCAATGGTCAAGCGCCTGTCTCTCGAATCTTCGAAACTCGAGAACATTCAACGCTGACCCTCTCTCTCTCCTTTTCGGGTTTTTCCCTATCGTGATTTCGGCGATCACGATGTTGAACGGCTCACCTCCTCGACTCCCGAATCCCGATATGTTGAAACTCCGATACGCTCGCACGAGTGACTTTCAACGCCTTCCACCCCGTTGGGATTTCATACTTCACAATATCACGAATCCAAATGCGGATATTTCAGGACTTCACTCCATGAAACTCCGAAACAGTCAAAAACCCTTGACCCACGCCGTCAATGTGCCACCTGTCCACCTCACTTGACTCTCCTGGCCCCACACTGTACTTTCAACTATCGGGACTTCGCGTTTCGCGATTTCACGATTCCCGTTGCAAGGATTACGGAACTTCCACCTGCGAAATCCCAAAATAGGGATTCACTTGTGAATCCAACAGTCCTTGCTGCCTTGGATCGATGTTTCTATCCCTCCCGAGCTTAGAACCTCCGGGAATACCTGTCGTATCTCCCCTGCTCTTCTATGAGATCTAACGGCTCACGGGATTTCGCGAATCCTGCTCAGAGAATTCTGATCGTCCGTTCTTCCTCTGTGGATCTGCGCATGAACTAAGTGTTCCTCCACAAACTTGTCCTCCTCCATGCAAACTTACGACGCCTTCATAACACTTCCAGGCACAACTTTCCTGCACTATTCTTCTATGGGTTTGAAGGCCTTATCCTTCCTCAGCTTTTCCACGACCTTCAAGTCCTTCAGAAAAAACCTTTGCATGCACTCCTTGCAGCAAACTCTCAAACACCTTCAAGGGTTTTGAATGTCCTTCGACTTTGCGCACTCCTGCAGCAACAATCTCTCAATGTTTTGCTCAGGTTCACAACCCTAAGACTTCACTCAGCCTGCGCACTTCTTGCAAGGCTCCTGGATCCCAAATGCACTTCTAGGTGAATGAGAACAAAAGTTATCTCTTTTGGGCCCTTTGTCAACGCACTCCTTGTGGACAACTTCAACTACACTCCTTGCAGGAACTCTTGCTCAGATAGAGAAACAATTGAAACTCATTCTTACTTCCTTTCAGACTTCAAACTCAAAACATGAAATCATATACACATCATATAAAGAAAATGCATAACAGGAAGTAAACATTCATGAGCATATCAATCAACATACATACATACAGAATAACACGACGCCATGAATTTGAATCAAACTCTTTCTATTAATCCAAATATTTGTACATGGGTGTTCTTACACAGTTCTCTGCATGCTCTTCTATGCTCTTCTCCAATGAATTCTTCTAATCTATCTTACAATACACAACGAAGGTGTCTATATCCCGTTTCCCTCTTGCGCTCTCAAGCTGTCTAATCTACACATTAATTCTACCTACTTACATTCAATTTCATAAATGCCTCCTATCTACTAAGGACGAGAGAGAATCTCTCAAGGTCCGTTTACATTTACAAGTGTGCCTTCATTTAATTACCACATTTATGTTCGGCGCATCTAATCTAAGAGAAATTCAAAAATTTGGGTTGGGCTTGTCCAGCTGTCCGATGCCTCCGCGCTGGATCGCTTGATGTTGGCGATGCTCCTGCATCATACTCCCTCGCTTGAAACTTTTCATGGGCTCCTGTCCATGAGCTCGCACACGGTCTGTCCATGCTTCTAGATCTCCGTTTCATTCTCCCAGCTGGCATCTTCCACTGGATGGTATTTCCACTTGACCAAATACTCAAAGTATTCTTTTCTTCTAGTCTTCTTACTAATTCGTTTATCCGGTATGCGCTCCATATGCGGCTTTTCTGCAACTGGCATTTGCTTTCACCACTGAACCTCTGGCTGCTCACTTTCTGCTCCTACTTGCTCAGGTTTATATGGGTACAAATATGAGACATTGAATATTGAATAAATTCTGATTCCATCCGGTAATTCAATCTCATAAGCATTTGTCCCAAATTTTCTCAAGACCCTACATGGTCCGATTTTCTTTATCTTCAGTTTATTGTATGTTCCTCTCGGGAACCTTTCCTTTCTCAAATGTGCCAGAATCAAGTCACCAACTTCAAACTGAAGTTGTCTTCTGTGTTGATCTACTCTGCGTTTATACTCCTGATCTGAATTCTGCAATCGGTCCTTCACCTGACTGTGAAGTTCCCTCATCGCCTCTGCGAAATCTTCTGCACTAGCACTCCTAGTCGCAGTCTGTTCTGAATCCTTCAGCTCAGAAAATCCCCTCGGCTGCATGCCATACACAATATAAAATGGACTCTTCCCTATGCTTCTATTTACTGAGTCATTAAATGCAAACTCTGCCTGTGGTAATATATTGTCCCACTGGCTGTGGTGCTCTGTCACCAAGCTTCTCAGCAAGTCTCCCAGACTTCTGTTTACCACTTTTCTCTGTCCATCCGTCTGAGGATGATAAGTTGAACTACACGACAAGTTAGTCCCCAGCTTCTTCCATAATGTCCTCTAGAAGTGTCCTACGAATTTTGTATCTCTGTCCGAAACTATGCTTCTGGGTACGCCGTGAAGTCGAATGACTTCTTTGAAAAACAGGTTCGCAATGTGTGTTGCGTCGCTGGTTTTCTGACATGGGATAAAATGTGCCATTTTGGAAAATCTATCCACCACCACAAAGATTGAATCAAAACCTCTTTGCGTTCTTGGCAACCCCAATAAAAAATCCATGCTAATTGCATCCCATGGTCTCTCAGGTATGGGCAACGGTTGATAAAACCCTGCATTCTGCCTCCTTCCCTTCGAATGTTGACAAATCCTGCATCTGTCCACAAATTGCTTGACCTCTGATCGCATTCCTGGTCAAAAGTATGACTCGCTCAGCTTTACGAATGTTTTATCATGACCAAAGTGCCCTGCCAATCCTCCATTGTGTTTCTCCTTCAGCAAATTCTCCCTCATGGAGCAATTCGGAATACACAGTTGATTACCTTTAAACAACAATCCTTCCTGGATCATGTATTCAGCCCATTGGCTTCTATCTCTGAGAACTGGATTCTTAGCTACTTCATACACTTCCTTAAAATATGGATCATCTTTATACATGTCCCTGAAATCATCAAAACCTAATGTTTTGACTTTGAACTTCTGCAACAGCAAAGACTTCCTGCTCAAAGCATCAGCCACTTTGTTAGCAGTACCAGAAATATGTTTAATCACAAATGTGAAATTCTGCATATATTCTACCCATTTTACATGTCTCTGATTCAACTTTTCCTGTTGAGTCACAAACTGTAGTGCATGATTGTCACTATATAAGACAAACTCCCTTGGGATTAAGTAATGCCTCCACTTCTTCAATGCCTGAATGATGGCATAGAAATCCTTATCATATGTGGAGTACTTCACCTTTGCTTCATTCAGCTTCTCGTTGAAGTATGCAGTCGGCCTGTCTTCTTGACTCAAGACTGCCCCTATTGCAAATCCACTTGCATTTCATTTCACCTGAAACATCTTTCAGAAATCAAGCAACACCAAAATTGGTTGTTCCGTGATCTTTTGTTTCAGCAGATTGAAACCCTTCTCGGCTTATTCCATCCAGTGAAAAGACTTATGTCTCTTCTTCACTGTGTCCATCATCGTTGCACTAATTCCACTGAAATTCCTAATGAATTTTTGGTAGAAACTAGTTAATCCGTGAAAACTTCTCACCTCAAAAATATTCTTCGGTGATGGCCAATTCTTAATCACTTCCACCTTATCTGGATCCATCCTCAATTTATCTGCAGATATGAAAAATCCCAGATAAATGAGCTTTGTCTTCATGAATGAGGATTTCTTCATATTTATCAACAGCTTCTCCTGCTGTAACCTCTTCATCACTGTAGCTAAATGCTTCAAGTGTTCTGCCACTGATTTACTGAAAATCAGTATGTCATCCAAATACACAATGACAAATTTTCCGATGAAATCCCTTAGGACTTCATTCATCAATATCATGAAGGTACTCGGTGCATTTTTTAAGACAAACAACATAACAATTCCTTCATACAACCCTTCATTGGTTTTGAATGTTGTCTTCCATTCATCACCTTCTCTCATGCAAATCTGATGATATCCGCTTTTCAAATCAATCTTTGAAAATAATTTTGCTCCACTCAAGAAGCCCATCAGATCATCCATCCTCAGAAATGGAAATCTATACCTGATGCTTATCTTGTTGATCGCCCTCGAGTTAGTACACATCCTCCATCCTCCGTCTTTCTTCGGACTGAGTACTGTTGGAACAACACATGGACTCAAGCTTTCTCTGACCAACCCTTTGTCCATCAAGTCTTGGACTTGTCTTCTGACCTCTTCATTCTCTTGCGGCATCAATCTGTACACTGCTTTGTTTGGTAAATTGTCTCCTGGTATGAGATCAATATGATGACTCACACTCCTGATCAGTGGCAATGAACAAGGTAGTTCATCCACTACTATATCAGCGAACTCTTCCAGCAATTCATGAATCTCTTCTGGTAAATCATCTGCTCTTGTGCTGGTCAAAACAATCCTTGGTTTCCTTACCACAATAAATTGTGGTTCTTCCTTCTTCTTTACCTCAGTAAGAAGTTCCTTCCCACTCATGAGAAGTACAGTGTTACTTACTTCCAGTTTTACCTCTTTATCCTTGATTGGAAGCAACATGTGAGTTCTCCCATTCTTCTCTAGGGTGTATGTGTTCATTCTCCCATCATGAATCACATTCCTGTCATATTTCCATGGTCTACCTAGCAATAGATGACAAACATCCATAGGAATAACATCACATAAGATCCTATCATTATATCCCCCTATCTTGAATTCAACCAAACATTGTTTAGTGACAATTACCTGATGTCCCTTTTGCAACCAAGAAATTTTGTATGGTCTTGGATGATCAATCGTCTCCAGCTCCAGCTTTTCTACCATCTCGGTTGAAACGAGCTTATCAATGCTTCCACTGTCTACAATGACCTTGCATATCCTATCCTTGGTTTTGCAAGAAATCCAAAAAAGTTTGTTCCTTTGGACTGAACTCTCCACCTCCTTCTCTAGTGTCAAAAGAGATTTTTGCATCATCAGTGATCTTCCGCCTTCAGCATCTTCTGCCTCAACATCCCACCTCTGTGCTTCGATGATGTGACCTTCTCCTCCTTATTTCTTTTTATCTGGACACTCATAAGAATTGTGCCCATTCTTTCCACATGTGAAGAATTTTATCACTCCACCTCTTCCTCCTCCTCTACCTCTAGTATGAGGAAAAGTATTATTATTAGCATAATCTCCTCTCTGCTCAGTATGATGTCCTCTATGTTCAGCATATTTCCCTCGCTATGAGGTTCCACCTCTCTCAGTTCAAGTCTGAGGTTTTTTCCAGTCGTCCTTGGGCTTCTGATTTTTATCCTGGGCAACTGATTTTCCTCTGGGCTGAATTCTGCCTCGGCCTCTTCGACTCTGCTTTCAGCTTAGCTTCTCTTCAGCTTTCAAAGCCAATTGATGAGCATATTCAACATGCTCATCTCATCTTGAATATTGTATCTCATGCCATTCATGTATCTGGCAACTTTTTCATCATCACTCTCCCGATGACCTACCCTGATGTTCAGTTTGTAGAACTCCTCAGTGTATTCTTTCACTGACATCAGCTTATGTCTCAGGTTCTGCATCCTCCTAAACAGAGTGATCTGATAGTCTCTGGGGATGAATTTTTCTTTCATCTTTGCGATCATCCTATCCCATCTTTTGATCTTTTGCTTGCCTTTACAGAGTCTGTCAGCTTGTAGTTCATCCCACCACAATGTTGCATGTCCCTTCAATCTTGTGACAGCATGCTTGACCTTCTTGTCCTCCTCGACTTCTTCATAGTCAAAGTATGTGTCCAGAGCTCTAATCCAGTCTAGAAGCTCCTCTGCATCCAAGTTTCCCTCATAAACTGGAATGTCCATTTTTTCTCTTGCACCCATCCTTACAATAGCTTTGATCAAGCATTCGTTTGCTGCATCTTCGGCTGCAACTTCTTCTTCATGCTCAACTTCAATTTCACTTTCGGAATCACTAAGATCCCCAGCACTGACTGTACGCCTTTGTGTTGTTTCCATGTCTTTGAGTCTGGCTCATAGATCACACATCTCTCTCTCCATAGTTGGATCAGTCATCTGCCTACCCCTTCTTCTCAGGATTTCCCTATCCTCTGGATCAAGTGATTGTCTATCTCTTCTCCTTGGCGACATGATGAATCCTCCTCTTCTCTGCTACAGAAAGCAAAGAACCTTTCTGAGCTTTGATACCACCTTGACGTCGACACACGCCCCCTCCACAACCCACAGGTCGAAAGGTCCACATCAACACAGGATCTTTCTCCCTTCGCTAGCCCGAAGAACTCTAAACGGCTCTTCTATTTCCCTTTCGGGAAATCTGCACCCACGGTCAACTTCTCAAGGGATCCCCTCTTTGCACCTAGGAGATTGGGTTTCGCACCTTCGCGAATCCAATGGTCAAGCGCCTATCTCTCAAATCTTCGAAACCCGAGAACAGTCAACGCTGACCCTCTCTCTCTCCTTTTCGGGTTTTTCCCTATCGCGATTTCGGCGATCGCGATGTCGAACGGCTCACCTCCTCGACTCCCGAATCCTGATATGCCGAAACGTTGATACGCTCACGCGGTTGACTTTCAACACCTTCCACCCCGTCGAGATTTCGGACTTCGCAATATCGCGAATCCAAATGCGGAGATTTCGGGACTTCACTCCACGAAACTACGAAACGGTCAACAACCCTTAACCCGCGTTGTCAATGTGCCACCTGTCCGCCTCTCTTGACTCTCTTGGCCCCACACTGTACTTTCAACTATCGGGACTTCATGTTTCGCGATTTCGCGATTCCCGTTGCAAGGATTACGGAACTTCCACCTGTGAAATCCCGAAATAGGGATTCACTTGCAAATCCAACAGTCCTTGTTGCCTTGGAGCGACGGTTCTATCCCTCCTAAGCTTAGAACCTCCAGGAATACCTATCGTATCTCCCCTGCTCTTCTATGAGATCTAACGGCTCACGGGATTTCACGAATCCTGCTCAGAGAATTCTGATCGTTCGTTCTTCCTCTGTGGATCTGCGCATGAACTAAGTGTTCCTCCACAAACTTGTCCTCCTCCACGCGAACTTACGACACCTTCATAACACTTCCAGGCACAAATTTCCTGCACTATTATTCTATGGGTTTGAAGGCCTTATCCTTCCTGAGCTTTTCCACGACCTTCAAGTCCTTCAGAAAAAACCTTTGCACGCACTCCTTGCAGCAAACTCTCAAAGACCTTCAACGGTTTTGAATTTCCTTCGACTCTGCGCACTCCTGCAACAGCAGTCTCTCAAAACATGAAATCATATACACAACATATAAAGAAAATTCATAACAGTAAGTAAACATTCATGAGCATATCAATCAACATACATACACAGAGAATAACACGACGCCATGAATTTGAATCAAACTCTTTCTATTAATCCAAATATCTGTACATGGGTGTTCTTACACAGTTCTTTGCATGCTCTTCTATGCTCTTATCCAATGAATGCTTCTAATATATCTTACAATACACAATGAGGGTGTCTATATCATGTTTCTCTCTTGCGCTCTCAAGCTGTCTAATCTACACATTAATTCTACCTACTTACATTCAATTTCATAAATGCCTCCTATCTACTAAGGACGAGAGCGAATCGCTCAAGGTCCATTTACATTTACAAGTGTTCCTTCATTTAATTACCACATTTATGTTCGGCGCATCAAATCTAAGAGAAATTCAAAAATTTGGGCTAGGCTTGTCCAGCTGTCCAGTGCCTCCGCGCTGGCTCGCTTGATGTTGGCGATGCTCTTGCATAAACATGGCTAGTATATCTTATGATTGGTAGATGCACATTGGTTGGATCATATTGGTAGATGCAAATGGTTAGCATATTGATAGATGCACATGTTGGCATATGGTGGATACATTCTATGGATGATATCTTTTGGCACATTGTTGATGTACATGGGTGTTGTGCATGGTGGGCACACTTTGTTACATGATGTACTTGGTGGATATATTGTTCATGATTCTCTATTTCATTGATGACATATCTTTTGTTTCATGATGTATGGTATGGCACAAGTTTGATGCATGAACAGGTCCAAGGATCTTCATATGGTAGCATAGTGTTCATCTTGCAGAGAAGATAGGGGGAGACATACCCTTAGGGGGAGTCATTCTTCTTCCCATGATTCTAGGATGAGATATTTATCAGATGCATACCTAGAAAAGAGATCTATATTTGAAGAAAGAGCACAGAAGCATAATTCTAGGGGGAGTGATGGTCACAGTGGGAGTATGTTCGATGTATTTTCATCATTACATTAGATTGATATCCCTTGTTCAAAAAGGGAGAGATTATATAGTGGAAACAAGACAAGGGGAGCAGCCCCAAGAGGAGAATGGCCCTTTGCCATTGATGTCAAAGGGGGAGAGATAATCACATTGATGTATTCTCATGGTGAGATCACACAATGGTATAATAAAAAAAGATAATCACATTGATGTGATTGATGTTGACTCATGGGGAGAGATTGATGTGGAGAGATAGTCACATTGACTATTGATGTAGAGCATGCCTTGTCTACATGTTGACATCAATAATTGGTAATTGGAGTTGACATCAATGGTCGTATTGCCATCAATGCCAAAAGGGGAGATTGTTGGATCATGTTGTCATTGATGCCAATGGTTTGATTGTTTGGGAGCATGGATGATTTTAGGGGATAAATTTCGCTCATGGGCTAATTTTCCATGGTTTTTCCAAAAATGAGATTCTCTATTTTAAAAATTATTCGCCCAAATTCTATAGGATAAAATTATTTTACTTTAAAAATCGCCAAAATTTTATAAAAAATATAAAAAACTTTATAAATTTTAATATTTTTACAAAAATATCGCTAAACATTTATAGTTGGCATATGAAGGATTAGTAAGATTCGCCAAGGTTTCTACATTTTAAAACAAATTCCCATCCTTAAAATCACCCCTATTTGGGAGATTGTTGGATCATGTGTCATTGATGTAAATGATTTGGTTTGATTGATATCATTGATTGATGTCAAGTAATTGATTGATATGATTCCCTTGACAAGAATGATATATGTCCAAGTGGAAACCAATCGATGCAAAGATGATTCATTGGTGTCTTATCATGGTTGATAAGGTGCACAAATGGATGAACTCCAAAGTGGTCCCCTTATGGTGAAAGCTCTCACAGGAAGACACTTTATGGAATGAGTTATCCTAGAAGAATGGTTGGAGGACCCATGCTTGTATGTGGAATAATGAGATGAAGATCAATGAAGTTGTTGGTGAAACTATCCTAGATGGATAGTGCTTGACATGTCATTTCCGGTGGCATGTGGAATGTCACATAACTCCTCACGGTTTGAGAGTTATGGCCTTATGAAGTTGGAGGACCCCCATAGGATGGCTTGAATCCCCAAAAGGTCAAAGAAGTAAAAATGCTTGAAAAGAAGATATCATTATTTAAATGATAAAGTAAAGTGACAAAATCAAGATAGATTATTTAAATGATAAAGTAAAGTGACAAAATCAAGAAGGAATACTTAAATGATAAAGTATTGGAGAACTTTCTATTCATGGAAAGTGGTTAAATAGGTTAAGTGACCTAGAAATGGGTTAAGTAACCTAAAAATGGGTTAAGTGACCTAGAAGATGAAAGTATAAATAAGAAGCTAGGATCTCTTGTAAAATGTACATTTTGGTAAGAATCATTTTTGTGGATCAATGGAGAGCTTCTTGGTAATATTTTTTGGAGTATTGATGGAGAGATTCTTGTGAGAGAATCTTATTGGTGTGGATCTCTTGAGCATGATTGAAGATCTATTCTGAGGAAGAGAGAGAGAGGAGGATCTCATGGATGCATCAAAGTTTCAAAAATGTCGGAGATCTTGACGGCAAAAGTCTCGAAGTCACAGAAAACCCTATTTTTTTATGCCCATGCAGGTTGTCTGTGTATAGGGTGCTTGTACACGCAGGCTGGCTGTGTATAGGGTGAGTGTACATGCGGGGATGACTGTGTATAGGGAGCATGGACTGAATAACCTCATGGAGATTTGTGTTTGAGCTGGTGCCAAGCTCTTGGATGATGAGGTAGGTTCCAGTTCTGCATTCTATGGCCTCAGATCTATCACTAAGACACTGGTATGGTTACATTATTGCCTTGATAGATGTTATTGTTTGATATGTTGTGAATGCTTAGGGAATTCTTGGTATGGATTTTATGATGTGGCTCAATTTGGTTGATTTGATGGATGAAGTGAGCAGCACTCTTGTGATTCAGTAGTGACATGATTTCTATGGTATACTTGTTGTTTATACATGATTGAGATAGCATTCATATTGATTTCTTGTGGAGCATGAGCAAGCTATTGAAGAGATTGGATGTATTGTGACTGGATGTGGGTCAGTTTCGATAGTGGAAGACAAAAGAGAAAATGATTGCAGGTTGCAGAGGATCTGAACATGTGAAGAAAAGAAAATCCCTAAGTACATCCATGCTGCATTATACACTGGCCGTGTTCACACGTGGGTTTTAGTGAGCCAGGGCGCGTTCCCACGCGGGCTGCACTACTGACAGGTCGCGTACCTGTTGACAGATTGATATCTGTTGAGGATTGTTGCCTCATCTCAATTGTTGCTGAGGATGTAAGCTGAGTCTTGAATATAGAGTTGGTGCTCTTGTAGAGTTGTACTCTATTCAGTTGTTGCTGATAAACCCAAGGATTGTAGTCCGTAATAAAAAGAAATTTGTACATACATCTTGTGTTCTTTGTGTCCATTATGATGATGACTTGTTGATGATATATTGTTGATATATGTTGCTGATATGTTCCTACATCTAACTGGTTATAAATGACAGCAATAGGTAATGAATAAATGTTGAATACTAATTGATGAGTTTTGTGCTAGAGGGAAGTTTTGGGAAAAAGA
>JZKD02S1603929.1:51784-72897 GCA_000966675.3 Picea glauca | reverse complement strand
CAACTTGATAAAGGAGTTCACCCCACTCTGGGCTACATCTCCTGGTCCAGCTTCCAATGGATCATTATTATTAAATTGCTCAAAGTTCTCAAAAACATGCCTTACAATGCTCAAATTGACAAACCGACTGCTCCAATGGCTCCGCAGCATCCCAAAACCTCTGTCTGGGCTTTTTCGGCACCTGAAACGGTCGAAAAATGAGAAAGATATGCTTCCTTGAAGTCTCCTTCTCCAACTTGTTGTCTCTGGTTCTACAATCTGCACCCTTGTTCTCCAAACCTGGCACACACGCTCATTTAAGCGGAAAAACCAAGACCCGTATGCAACCGTGCACCGGTACAAACCGTAGAACGGTTAGGGCACCTCCAGCCCCTAACTGCCTCGGCATTTGGTCATATGACCCATGCGCCCTTGGGCTCGACGAAAAAGTGGTTAGTCGTTGGGCAACCACCCGCGCGGTTAAACCATCGGTCAAAACGGATTACATACGTGCATTAACCAAAAGGTTAAAGTGTTACAAACCCCGCGCTCATTTAAATTACACATAAAAAATACATTGCAATGCAATATATTTATAAATAGAATGCGCGCGCCAAAATACTTGGTCCATTACATATGGTCGTATGAATATATAATGTTTCCACGGGTCGGGGCTTAGCCCCGACCCGCCCCCCTTTCCATATATTACATTGTATTAACTTAAAACAAATAACCCCCGCATATATTTCAAGAAACATACGGTGGTCTAATGGTAGGCAGAGTATTGTAAAGACTTTGTGTTGTGGGAGGTCCAGGGGTCGAACCCCGCGGCCTCCATTATTTTTACAAAGAAAATATAATCCAATCAAATGAGGGACACGTGGCGCCCAAGCATTGGGCCACGTGCCCTCTTCTCATTTGCTTCCAATACGACACGTGTCAACATACCACTCGTCCACGTCAACCAATGAAAATGTACCAACGAACAACCAACCGATATGCACCACGTCATCATGATGGTACGACCCTCCACGTGGCCATACGGACTGTACGGAAAGGTACAGTTAGCATCCCAAATTTTTGCCTGTTTGACTTGGAGGTCAGATCGCGATATCTCCTCCATACGGACTCTGTTTGCAAAAGTAAATATACCATCGGAATCAGGAAAACGATACGGACGCAATGGAATTGTTTTCGTCGCATTCCGAACACTTTGAAAATTGAGCAAAATTTGATCCCCTGATCACTATGAGAGGCATCAGACAAGGAGACTCGCTTTCCCCCTTCCTGTTCATTTTTATGATGGAAGGTCTCATTCGAAGCATAAAAAGCGCAACAACGACAAGAGAAATAACAGGCATCAAACCTTTCGAAAACTGTCCGACCTCCACACACCAATAGTTCGTGGATGACACCTTACTCCATGGCACACCCACGGTCAAGGAAGAAAAATATTATAAAAGAATCTTATAATAATTTGGGGAAGCCTCAAGTGCAGAGATCAATCACTCCAAATCTATGATCTATTTATTCAACACCAACCTTGCAATCCAAAGAAACTTGCCAAATATTTTGGGATTTGAGGGAAAAAAAATCCGAACCAAGTACTTGAGCATCCCTGTGACTGATAGAGCATACAAATTGGCAACATGGGAAGGAGTGATCAACAACTTACAAGAGAGGGTGAAAAAATGGACGTACATATCCCTCAACATAGCGGGGAGACTCATTTTGACTAAGACAGATCTCCAAGCAATTCCAACCTATATGATGTCTGAATTTCCCACCCCCAAAGGGATACTACAAAAAATAAGAAACATCCAAAGGGACTTCCTATGGAAAGGAGTAGAAACAAAGACGAAATGGGCCCTGGTGGCCTGGGAGAAGGTTTGTAAACCAAAAAGCAAAGGAGGACTAGGACTACAAGACCCACAAGTAACCAATGAAGCCTACGAGGCGAAACTCTGGTGGCGTTGGGTCAAAGAAACTTCTACACCATGGGTAAACCTCTGGAAGGCCAAGTATGCCCCGAGCATAAACAAACAGGACTGAATTTGCTTTAAGGGCACCAGGGAGGGATCAACCATCTGGAGTCTAGCTTGGCACAACAAAACCTGGATCCAGACACACAACTTTTGGGAAGTTAGGAATGGTAAAACAACCAGATTCTGGGAGGATGCATGGCAACAGGAACCTAGAATGGAAAATATGGACAGGGAGGAACTCCAACAGGACATGATTGTGCAAGGCAAAACCAAATTCTACCACTACTGGAAACAAGAAACAGATCACAACAGATGGAGAATCTGGGATAATCTCAATTTGCAAAATAGAGACCAGACTGCAATAATCGTGAAAGAGGTGGAGGAGGAACTGAGGAAAAGGAAACTTGTATTCTCGGAAGAAGAGGACCAACTAAGATGGGGACAAAAAAATGGCGGGGAATTCAACTTGAAGGAATCCCAACATTACATCATGGACTAGGACCAAGAAGATCTAGTGCAACAATGGGATAAGCTTTGGAACAACCACCAATGGCCAAAAATAAAAAAATTCAAATGGTTAGTACTTCACAACCGAATTCTAACCTGGGAAAACCTAAGGAAAAGGGGATTCATTGGCCCTTCATGATGCCACCTCTATCAGGATAATGAAGAAACAACAAATCATCTCCTAGATGAATGCAACTACACAACAAAGATCTGGGATTGGGCGGCATGTATCTTTCGACAGTCCAATAGGATTCGAGGTAGCATCTACGCAACTATTAATAACTGGAATGAGAATTATAGCGAAAATGAAGAGGTGAAACTCTATTGGAATCTCATTGCAAGGATGATCATATGGGAAATATGGAAATAAAGAAACTGGTGCATCTTCATGAATGAAAGCCAGCCAGAAAGGAAACTTAAGGAAATAATAATCTATCGGATAAGAGAAACGGTACAGAGCTGCAACTACCAGACGATAAGAGCGCAACTCGAAGGCCAGGAATCCTGAGTCCTAGAAGATTTCCATTAAAAGACGGGTGCAACCGCACTTAAGTAATATGGCTACCACAACTCCAAATAGGTGAGCGCAACTGGAATCCCCCCCCAGTAGGGTCCCTCAAGTTGAATTTCAATGGGGCGACAAAAGGAAACCCAGGTATGATAAGAATGGAAGGGGTAATCAGGGATATTGATGGTAACATAATCCGGTTGTACACTGGGACTATGGGAAATTCAACCAACAACACAGCGGAATTTGGAGCTTTGGAGATCGGCCTCGAGATTCTAAGCCGTGAAAGGATGGAAAATACCATCGTGGAAGGTGTCTCCAAACTGGTTATAAGCACAGTGAAGAAATTCCAAAATGGCACCAGATTGGGCAATATTCAGAGGCACTGGTGCTTGGCACACTCCCTGCAAAAAATCCAAGAGTATATGCAAACGATGAACACAGTGGAGTTGCGATGGGTATGCAGTTCAATCAATGGATTGGCGAACAAAATTGCTAACAAGGGGGTTAGCAAGGAAGGACCGGAGATAGACACTACCTGGAATAACATCCCGATTGGTCAGTTCAGAACAGAATACATCCAACTAGCGACAAAGGACCGTGACAGCAGCCAATGTACGAAAGTCCACATCGAGGAGGGAGATGCAAGGCCAATTGGCAGGTACGAAGAAGCTAGGCAAAATCTGATTGCCCAACACTCGACCACAAGTTACAATGCAGGCTCAGAACATATAGCAGACGGGGGTACGACACTAAGGTCTTTTCAAGAGGAAGAGTTACAGAGGTAGATCGTGGGAAAGAATAGACGACATTCAACAAGCAAAAAATGATGACGGGAAAAAGGTGACACCATGGACCAGTATGGATACACCTTACCCAAGCACAGGTACAGGGACTAGCATAGTTGGTTGTACAACAAGCAGGGGCAAGGGCCGACATAGGGTTTACAGTCGGTCCATCATGATCACACATACCGAGATAGGGAAAAAGGATGGGAAGGTTCACATATACGGGCAGACCATGAGTGCTAGGACAAGCCTTTAGTTTGGGAAATACCATAAGATAAGAGGCACCAAGAATAGATACAGACAGGAAAAGCGCAACTGCAGGAGCTACCACAAAAACAAGAGTTGTGTAAATAGGAACAGGAGGAGAAACCAAGTAAAAAACTACCATGAACCATTCGGGATGGTACGTATGAAGAGAACACACAACAAGAGAAGCCCCCAGGGGAAAGAACCTCTGACAAGCCCACAAAGTATTACAAGGATGGAGCAAGCGAACAAAGACACTAAGAGTACCTTTCATACGCTGGTTGAACCAAAAGGAAAAGCAACCATCACCACATGGTAGAAAGAAATCAATGTTAAACGCAAGGTTAAATCTTGGGAGGAACATATTCAGGAAGCGGATTGGATTATGGACCCAGGGGCCACACAGCCTAGAGAAACCCTCTACCACAAAATGGTGGAGATGGTGTGGTGAACAAATATGTTAATAGGTAAGGTGAGCTATGAAAGGAAATATGTCAGCCGGAATTAAAACAAGGACCACAAAAAACTACTAAAATAGATCCCGAGTCACCTCAGCAACCTGGAAGCTAGTACAAAGCGACTAGTTGAGGATCAGAAGGACCAGAAGGAGAATATGGGTGGCAGCCCAATTCTACCTATACTTGTGATATGTCCATCACATGGACATCACGCCAGCGGATGGGAATGGAGCACCAACCCGTATCAGAAAGACTCGGACGGTGGTCCAGAAGGAAGAGAACAAGAACAGAGAGGATGAAGAAAATAAACACCTTATCATCTTGGACTAGCACCTATTCAGTCAATGGTCAAGTCATGTTTCTCAACAAAGGGTCAACCTCAATTTATGTGTTTTTTTTGTGTCTTTTACATATATGACTTTGTTTAGTTTTTCAAAAATGGATATAGTAGGATTGGGTCGGTTTCCCAAGGTGGCGGTCCAGTCATACCCCTTTGTTATCCCAGAAAATGCAACTTCGGAACCCCTAGTTTGGTTTCCCTTTGGGCAGACTAAGAGGTCCCACTTTTTGTATCATAATATCTTTTAGTAATACAAGAACCTATACTCACTTACAAAAAAACAAATGTGACTGCAAGTGTATTTTTTTCACATTATACTTTAATAGTAAAAGTTTCCAAAAAATACACGACACATGAAAAACGGGTTCTCTACAATTATACAAGTTTTTGGAACAAAATTTCATCGTTAAGATACTCAACACCAACACCAACACGAACAAAAACATATACCTTATATTTTGTTGGAAAAATAAGATACCGTTGTTAGAAAAAATCAAATTTGACCTAGTTATTCACAATGTCTATGAATAAAAGTTGTATATTTGGAAAGCTAATTCAATTTACTACATTTCATCTTCTTACACTATATTCAAATTCATTGTAAAATTACCTTGAATAATCCATCCAAGTTAACAGATTATTGTTTTTCCAGGTTTGCATTGCTATTAATGCATCATGAGAGACCATCATTAGCTTCCACTCACCCTATATTTTGTTATGTTTCTATTTAAATATTTTGATTGAAAAGTTAACTTCTTATTTATCTCATCCTCTTATTTAGATTAGTATATTTGGATTCAAATTTGGAATATTTAGCATTGGAAAATTTGTAAAAGAGTTGTGAATATGTTGTATGTTATTCCATATATGAAAGTAGAAAATTTTGTTTTCACTTAATGCATGTGTTTAAATTAGCAAGTATTATTTAGTTTCATCTCATGATGACGTGCTACAATTGACTCCAAGATATTTCTATGAAGTAACTTTCATGAAGTCATTATTGTCATACAAAAAACTAGCATACGTGATCTTTTTGGTTTGATTATTTGTTACACGTCAAAATCTCACACTTGAGTAATGCACCCTAAGTGTCACACGTGTCGCAAAGTGACGTATTCACCTTGGTAAGTGTTGCATTCCTATCATAAGTGTCATATGCACATTCCCAAGTGTCTCATTCACTTTGTGAGGTGTCACCACCCCTTGACACCATTAAAACAGGTGTTCATGATCCCTAAGTCATATGGGAGGAGGAAAACCATAATTTTTTGGTCAAAACACACTTTTTCCTTGAAAATTTAGGCCCTTTTTTTTAGCATTTATGAAGACCAACGCCCTCTTGTTTGTACTTTGGGTGCACACATAGCTCCCCCTCTACCACTATAGGGAAACGTTGATCTAGGATCAATCCTCTGTCTCTCACTAGGGGGGAACGTTGATGTTGTTGAGAGAAAGGAGGGATCTCCCCCACCTTAATGTATGGACCAGATCTTTGATATTGGGTTAGTTTTGTTCAACCCTCATTCTAGGGCCTCCCTTTAGGATCTGATCCAAGCCTCAAGGCACCATATCCTCAACCATACCCCTCATTTTCTCATGGTTTTTATACCTCTCAAGACTATATTTTGAGGTATTTCCAAGGTGAAAAGGAGGAAGCTTTTAGATGTAAAACTTATGATCTTGGTAGCATCGTGAAACAGTTGGATGAGGAGAGCTTGGGGAGGTTGTTTCAACTACATCGATCGTGGTCTTTAAGTATTCTCTTTGTGTTCTCATTTTAATAGACTTGGCCTATTTCCTTCAATCTTGTTTATTCTTGCACGTGCTTGTCTATTGTTCATTCGATCTTTGTAGATGAATTTGTTTGATCTAATCTTGTAGAGTAGGAGTTATTTTTTTCTCTTTTTTTCCTATTGCAGGTATCAAGTTATGCTAAGGAGTTTGGAGATCAAGCTCGGATTGGAAGCAATGAGGACAAACTTTGAAACAAGGTGCATCATACTCTTTCTCCTTCTCTCTTTCTAATTGATTAAACTAAATTCAAAGGGATGTTAGTGTCCATTTGTAGTGTTTTTGTCTTGGTATAGTGATCTGTAATCTTAGGGAAAGTTCACATGTCCGTAGGGGAATATTTTCGTAACAGAAATTGGCGAATCCACTGGGGAAGTAAATTGACTTGTCCTTCCTTGGATCGCCTAAACCTTTGCCTAGTTTTATCTTTTTTGGTTGATTTTTTTTTAGCCTTTGCCTCTTCCCTCTGTTTCATCAATCAATAGTCATAGTTCCCAATCCATTCTCTACTGAATTTTTGTTTTTTTATGCTTATTTTCAAGCATCTACAAGACTAGTGCTCCCCCAGAGTGGCTACCAAGGAAATGGTTATATGATAAGTGCTCCTCAGTGGTCTCTTAGGGAGCGTTGTAGCGCTTTGTATCTTTGTTTTAGGGAGCACTTCTCTCTTGTTTTGAGAATATCCAAGAGAATCTTCCTTGTTTTGCTCAACCCTTTGTTGGAGGTCTTTTGCCCATAGTCTTTACTTTTTCTTGCAAATTTGTTTAGGTTGAAGATATGGATCCTTATCACTCTTTTCATTATCTTATTTGAGCTTGCAACCTTTTCTAAATTCCGATATTGATTCACCTTATTTCTTCTTGGTTTGGTGTGAGTCTTGCGAAGTTTCTGGTTATCTGACTAATTGAAAAGGTCTACAAAGGTTTGTTGGTCTTAATTTAATTTTCAAATCTTTCCTTTTTGAATGATTTCTCTTTCTTGCTGCTCATTTTGTCAAGATAGTTGAGTGATTTGTCTTTCTCCTTATCAATTTTTGGATTCTTCTCTAAATTTTCTTGTATTCCTTGAATACTTCAATTGTCAAGTTATTGATTGAGTGAGTTATCATACTTGTTTCTTTCAGTTCTCATTAGCTTGTGAGTGCATGCTTTGTTTGAAATAATTTTTTCTTCGCATGTTTTGTATTTGCATTCAACTCTTTCATTTTGATTGAAAGTGATGAAGAGTTAAAGGATTTGCATCTGATTTCTTTATATGTTAGAATCAAACAAAGAACATAGTTGCATTCTTGATTTTGGGTAGTGTATATAGGTAAATTTCATCTGGGAATTGGGTGTTTTTGTTAAAGGAGGTTGAACCTCTTCTCCATCCTGTATGTAGGATTCATTGAAGAAAAAGATTTGCATCTCATTATTTTGCATTCTTTTGGAGTCAATCTGAAACATCATAAGTTTCACTTTCGCACCCTTGAGTAAACAACATACCTAAAATTAAGATCTTATACAATTGATCAGATTCACTTGTCTTCAATTCTCTTGAAGAATTTTATACTTGTTATCCTTCCCGTATGTTTGGTCTCGATTGTCAATTGTATCGGCCCGAAGGCTTACTGGGTTTTGGTAACCTTGGAGGCCTATATATATACGGTTGATACACAAGGTGATGGTGAAGGGTATTCTTCGTCGTACTTGGGTCAGTCATTGGTCAAAATCATTATGGCTCCTTGGACGGTAAACCCATGGGTAAATCCATGTGGGAACTTTCACCAGGGTGTAAATATGTGTTGGCAGCCCAATGATTTTATTACCTTTTTATGTCAATTAAACGATCTGTATAGCTGCTTAACTACGGTCATGAATTTTTATCACTCTTCATGAGCAGTTTATAAAATGACAGTTGTAATTTGTCGCTTTTCCCTATTGTCTATTCATGCTTTGTTTTCCTTACTGAAAGCATGAAAACTTGCGACTGTGATTACCATTATGTTTTAAAATTTCATTGAAGGCAAATCGTTCATATAGTTTATTATGGAGTTTTGATTCCTTGCCATGAAGTTGTTACTCTCTTTGTTTTGATCCTTTTAATTCCAAGCATGCTTAAGAGATTGATGGTTTTATGAGCAAAGGACCCCCACGATTTGATTTTTTGTATGCTTTTGGTTTGATTCTTGGCCATGTTTCTTTTACAAAACTTTTGATTTTTCGATTTTTGACTTACCCAAAATTTGTGATCAAACCCATGATGCGTGCACTTATTTTCATTTTAATGCTTTAATCCTAGATCGTACTGAATGTAAAGGTGGCATACGATTTGTAGACTGACATCATTTCTAAGGATGGCCTTGGGCTTCGCAAACCTTCTTCGCATGTATTTCAATTAAACGTCAATCCCATCGTATGAGTCTTTACATCGTTCATTGTTGGGCTCGTGGTTATGGCTCTGTTTTTTTTTCACAAACCCTCCCTGTATGTTGTGTTTGTTTGATTACCCTCCCGTCCAGTATGGCTCCTGTCATGAGAATTGAACCAAATGGTATCCAAACCCTGCTCTTATACGACGATACCAGAGGATATTTGGAGTGAAGTGGTTGGCTCGTTTTCATTAGGAAGTTTCAGGGTTTCAATTTACAAGTTGCCCAAGAATTCGCTTTCTCCTTTGATGGTTGTAGAGTGAAAGTTGGTGATGTGCAACTAGAAGTTACCGAGGAGTCTCTGAGTCAAGCCACAGGGTTACCAGCAAGTGGTCAAAGATGGTTTAAAAACGCAAAAGTGGAAGAAGTTCCTTGGACCTTGTTGTTTACATCTCAGAAAATAACAAGTTGTGATAAAGGTATGCCCATTTCATTCCCAAATGCTCGGTGGCATGATTTACTCGCTGTGGTAAAGAAATTTCTTACCTGTGAGGGACGTTTTGGGCTTGTATTTTTGTACCATTTGTGTCTGCTTATGAGTTTTATGGGTTTCCCTTTGAATATGCCATTTTACTTACCCAGGAGTCTTTATTAAATGGGGAAAAGATACAAGAAACACCGGTTAGACTCTATCCTTTCTCATCACGGCCTAGTTAAAATCCTGCTCATACATCAATTAGAGTTACAGAATGACAGCTAGGATTCGTTCCTAACCTGAAATGGCTATAGTAACCCTGGTATGGGGGAGGTAGATAAACTCGTAGTTGAGGAGACCCTTGTCCACCCGACAGCATCTCTCTCACCTCCCCAGACCTGTGTCTCTCCCCCTAACAGCGAACCCTTGATCGATCTGAAGGTCATTGAAAAGGCCTGTCATTAGATTACACATCCAAACGACTGTGTTAAAAATTTAAAGGAACCTAAAGGAAAGAGATCTAAGGGCAATATTGACATCAATTTTAAAAACAAAAGAGTTGCCAAGCTAATTTCTAGGAGACTTTGTAATAAGTCGAGTTCTCATCCGAGTTCAATCAATATGATCAAAGTGCACAAAAGCTCAGACTCTGAAATTGAGAGGTTCCTTGCTGCAGAAGACTTTCATTCATTCGAGCCACACCCTGATCAACCCTATAACTTTGTCAATAATTTACCTCCCTGTTTGAAAGACAATCCAGAGTTTCCTGGTGTCAAGCTTTGCAATGAATCTACTATTCGTATGGAGGGTGCTCCGTTCCACAATCTTGTTTGTTCTAATGCAACCGCCACATAGTCAAAGTGTGAGGTCTGTCTATCATGGATTGATAGATATTTTACTGATATCCCAGTTCTACAGTCACGGGTTAAGGCTTTAAAAGATCAGGTCGATGTTTTAACGAGCGAAAACTTGAGGCTCGAGTCAGTTATTCAAGGCAAGGAAAAACGTATGAAGACCACAGGTCATGTGATATTTAAAAACGTTGAGGCTGCTACAGCCATTGTAAATTCCAAGGTTTCATGATATGATTTGATTTCATGGTTAGAGGTATGATCTTTTAAATTAATAGCATGTTTGTTTTCATTCTTAAGTTAGATTATTTGGTTTGTTGAATAAACTATATTTCATTATTAAATTAGTCTGTTTTATTCATTAAATAAAATGAGATTTCATTTACTAAAATAAATAGCTATAGAAAACCAGTTATGTTAATTCGAATTGTGTAAATTAATGACATAAAACATATATGAAATCCTTTTATTTTTCTTTTCTTTCAGGATATTCAGGGATCCATGATTTCAAAATTGATTTGAGGCACTCTTAAGACCTTCCAGTCATATCTATGATGTATTTTGAATGAACAGAAATGAACTGTTGTTAGTTTTGTAGGATTTAGTAGGATCAGGGTGGTTTCATCCCCCTTTATTTTTGAAATAAATATTTGATCTCAGGAACAGAAACAATTATCTTTCCTGAGGCCTTTATAAACCCATCATTTTTGTAATCAAAGGCATCTCGACCTGGGGCTGGAGTATGGACAATTTCACACAGACTTGAATGGAACAGAATGCATATTACAGCTTTAGCTTTTGTGTATGATGTTTTAGTTTAAGTTATGTTTATTTCGATGTGATAATAGATGGTGATTTCTTTTTTCTTCATTATTTATCATGAGTTGAAATAATTCATTTTTACATGCTGTCCATATGTCATGTTTCAGATTCAATATAGGGTGATCATCAATTCTATTCAAATTATGAGATTTATCTCTAATTTTCTGTTGAATGTTTAAATGCAAAGTTCTTACAAGAAGATTCATCTCACTGTAGTTACTTTAAATCATAAGATCACTGTGACTGTCTCCATTATATGTTTTGTTATCAAAACTCAATTTCCAGCATATTATTTCGCATTTATTTGGAGCAATCTTAAGATTCATTACAGGTTTACTTCTCGGATAAGGTGGCTGGATATTCTCTATTATACAGACGTTGGATGCATTAATAGGTTAGTCTATTCTTTTATTTCATTTGATTGCTTATTATAGAAGTTGTTATATATAGTATAATTTTCACTATCTATATATTTCTGTTTAATTAAGTAGTTTAATATTTGATTTTATGAATGCATACAAACAAGAAAAACAAACCAAAAACAAGTAGTACTTTGCTTTCTTTATTACTTTCATCAAAAGAACCATTAAACATTTGATTTTCTATGAGTTCAGATTAAAACTCATTATTTGTATATGTTGTATATATGATAAATAGAACTATTATATAAATATTAATTAGATAAAATGTATATATATGTACATATATATTTCAGTGATTATTATTTAGTAATTTATTTCTTTTCTTTTAGTTATTTTTCGCTTCCCTTGGGACTTTAGATTGGCCAACGGAGCCATTAAACTCGTCAGAGTGAATTAATCCAAACAACTTGGGTTAATTAGACAACCCTAAACTGGATTCACTCTTCTAGTTGACGAGCGGTCAATTTTGCCCATCAACGGTATGTTAAACAGGTCACCAATGTAATTGATCCACTCACTCTATCCCAACCCCTTCCTATATTGATCTTGCGATGTTGGATTTGATCACAACTAGTGGTCTCATTGTGGGAAGGTTTGTTTGATTTTTTTCTTCTTAGATTTGTAGTGTGTGTTGTTTTTTTTTCCTAGTGGTCCTTAAGTCGAGTCAGTGTCAATGGCATCGGTTCCTGGGTGTACCAATGAAGGAATCTCTTTCCTTTCCTTCTTTTGGAAATTTTTTTCCTCCGTGCGTTTCCACGCTAAGTCTTCCAGGACTCACCATTGGGTTACCAGTTTGGTTGTTCCCCACTTTGGTGATCTCAACTTTTCTCAGTGCTTCAAATGTACCTAATTCTTAGGATGTAAGCACACCACCCAAAAATCAACCTTATGTCAACCTTTTTCCTTCTTCACCCATCAAGTATCCTTCCTTTTCTACTTCTTCGCCTAGTGAAATCTCTAAAGAGACTAGCTAGGTTGATAAGAATAAGAAGAAATGAAAGGAGAAGAAGAAGAAGAATCATAAAGATACCAAGCCTTCAACCGCATTGGGTCATGTTGGGTCTACGCAACCAACTACTGTTAATCATATTGGGAATCCTAAACCCAAATTCCCTTGTAGGATTTTTAAGGGTGACCACTTTCTGAGGGATTTCCCTGGTCTCCCCAAATTCTTAGAAATGTGGTCTTCCATGTCATCATTCCCTGTTGGACATGTTGGCGACACCCCGTCAACTAGTGATGTTAAGGTTGGTAAGAAGAATAAAACCCTCAAATTTCCTTGTATGTTATGCGAAGGTGATCATCACTCTCACCTTTTCCCTCATATGGACGAGGCTTATTATATTTTGGAAAAGATTCAACTTCCAACTGGTTATTGAAGATCTCTCCCAGCCTGTCGTTAGTCAATGTAATGGTCAATATGGTTCCATACGTGGTCAATCCATTTGATCAGGTGGCCAATTTGGTTTCATCCTTAGTTAAACCAGTAACCCAAGTAATTGATATGGTTTCATCATCAGTCAACCCCACTCTTCATATAAAGAGTGAACCCAAAGTGGTCGATCTGAGTCCATCAACGATCGATCCCACTCCTCCCTTAAGGAGTGCATCCCAAGTGGTCGCTCCAAGCCCATCATCAGTCCATAACAATCTTCATTCAAAGAGTGAGGATGTTGCCCATGTCTACCTTGTTAATACTAATTCACCCAGACAACGGGGCACTCCGCTCGTCCCGATGGCATCCACTTCAAGCACTCAAATGCTTTCTATTGATTGGAATCATTTGACAGAACCATGTCTTCCTTCTTATGTGTCTTTCCAAATCACCATGAAGGTTTGTGATAGGAATATTCCTAACATTATAATAGACGAAGGTGCTTCTATTAATGTCTTATCTACTAATGCTTGGAAATATTTTGGTTCCTTGCAGCTTACACCCATGACTCAAAATATGTTGACCTTTGACAGAAGAGTTAGTCAACCTATAGGGATCCTTAGTTTCCAGTTAATTTGGGAGGAAAAATGGTCTACGTCGATGTGATGGTAGTCCATGACACCTTGGATTTTAACCTGGTCCTCGAGCGAGACTATGTCTACTTTATGAGAGATTTTGTGTCCACTCTATTTAGAGTGATATATTTCCCTCACAATGGAAACATAGTAATGATCGACCAAATTTCACTCATTGACCCTCCTCTAATGGTCAACCATCTGCCTTCCCTGAACGATCCATACATTCTAGCGATGTCCACCCCGTTGCAGGTAAATTATGTAACAACATGTTCCATGCGCTCAACTCCAAACGAGAGAGAATATCTCCCTTCTCCTAACTTAGATCTGGTAGTTGACATGGTCATCTCTTCAATAGGGCTATTAGAGCTAGATCTCCCTACCCTTATCGAGGTTGTCGACATGTATTCCTTCCAGAGTGTCTTTTTTCCATATAGTGAAGATCTCCTGGAAGCCATAGATGATGTTTGTCCCTTGACATGTATTCCCTCCAGAGAATTTTCCTCTTGGAAGCCATGATTAAGGAAAGTTTTCAAGCATGTTTTTTCTTCTCTATGGAAATATCATTAAAAAAATGAAACAAAGGTCATGAGCATAGTTTTTCTTCTTTGTATCAAGCTCGTTAAAAAAAATGAAACATAAATATGGGGATTTAACCTAGAGCTACCAACATAGTTATTTTCTTGTGTCAAACTCGTTAAAAAATGAAACAGTCACCTCTCCTAACAAGTCGAGTATTTTCACTAGATCTCGTAGATATCGAGTTGAGTCTTTAACTAGGTCTCGTAATTGAACCTTCCTTTCATCCGCCTTTGTCATTTGACCTTTTTCCTCCATCAGGTACAAAAATTGGTGATAATATAAAAGTCGACGAATGAAACGAAGCTTCGGGGGCATGTGTCTAGCCTTTGATTATCATTATGGAGTTAAGCTGCTAGCTTATCAAGCTGGGGGAAGAGTACCAACCACCCATGGGTATCCCTCAAAACCTTTGGAAATTACGTTGGAAAATTACAAGCATATTTTAATTTTGTTTCAAGCTTGTGTAAAAATGAAACCAATTATAAGCTTAGTATTTGTTCTTTCTCGTGCTCGTAAATACATGATAATGTGACCGAGTATACTTTTATCACTTTTTCAAGCTCATAAAATTTATGAAAAATAAACCCCCTAGATTTTCCCTTAAGCTCTTTTCAAACTCTCTAAACATGAAAAGATTTCCAAGTGATCTTGCTTCCTTTCACAAGTCTCATTAAAAGGTTTGAAAGGGTTGTCTTTCAAGTGGTAGTTTATCTCTTTTTCAGCCTCACGAGACTAATTATGAAAAAGGAACACTCTAATCGAGCATGATTAGAAGAGTTCTCCCCTATATTGTTTTACACCTTTTTCGGGCTTGGCAGACTAAACTTACGAAAACGTCATCCATGGAGTCACCTTTAAGTTCTTTTCAAACTCTCTAAACGTAAAAAACCACCGAATTATCTTCTTTTGGCTCGTAAAGCTATGCATCGAAGGACTTATGTAAGTCCAATATCTAGGACCCATTTGGGACTAAAACCCTCCTTCCCCGGGGTTGTTAAACATATGTCGAGGGACTCATCCGAAGGATGAGCTGTACCAAGAATTTTTTATCCTCCTCAAGCTCATTAAAAAATAAAGGGGCACTCATCTATCTGGGTGGGGGAAAATATTGAAGGAAGTGGGTCAAGTTTTTGGGAATCCTTTATGGAATATATTGTTTCCCTTGAACATGGCACTTGTTTGAGTCTCGTCTAACAGTTGGGTAATCCTCTTGTCTCTAAGTCATACCAACTCCATGTGTCACCATAATTTTTCATCTAGTCGAAGAGTGCTCTTATTTACGTCACATTACATTATTGGTACTTGTCAATCAGGGATGATTTTAGGGGATAAATTTCTCTCATGGGCTAATTTTCCATGGTTTTTCCAAAAAAGAGATTCACTATTTTAAAAACGATTCGCCCAAATTCTATAGGATACAATTATTTTAACTTAAAAATTGCCAAAATTTTATAAAAACTGTATAAAATCTTTAGAAATTTGAATATTTTTTCAAAAAATATCACCAAACATTTATAGTTGGAATATGAAGGATTAGTAAGATTCGCCAAGGTTTCTACATTTTAAAATAAATTTCCATCCTTATAATCATCCCTGTTGTCAATTCAATGCTTCCAAGTCAGTTGTCGTGCCTCATCATGTTCAAGGGAAGTTTCACTTCAAACCATCTATTTGCAGTATTGCCAGTTTCCATTTTTTGTGTCAGTCCATACTCATTTGATTCACCATATTACATCACTTTCCTGTGTCAGTTTCGTGTCGATGATAGGGGATACATCAAGGCCTTGCTTCAATGAGTCTTTTCCTTAATGGCATGCCTCCTCGCTTTCGACAATAGGTTTACATCATTGACCTCTGATCGAATGATTCCATAGATGTTCAACCTCAAATCATTTATTCACATTCATTGGAATTCACTAGGGAACCTTTGGAGTCATTGACATCATTGGTGATTTCCCTCGCACTTGTTAACGGTTTACATCAATGACCGGTAATCAAGTGGTTTCTACCATGATCGAAATCAAATCATCTATTCACATGGCTAGATTCGTACCACATCGAGATTGGGATGAAGACCCTGGGTTGGGCATTCACTTTGTTATATGCTTTGCTCATGCTGCGATGGAGATCATTTGAGCATATTTATATACATACTGTCACATAGATCCACATTGTATTTGTCTGTGGCCATATTTTGTCATCTCGTAGCTCCACTATGTAGTTTTCATGGCTGCGATCAATTCATGTCATGGAGGTATGGATCCACATTGTATCTCTAGTGGCCATATCCTTAGTCAGTATTTTTCATGGATCCGCAGTGTATTGGTCATCAATCGTGCTTTGAGTCCTCTCGTATTCCGAGAATAGGTATGCCTGCCTTGGAAATGGAACATTTATTAATAGTGTTTGATGATTGTTTGTAGCTTCTTCTAGGTTGTCCCACTCCAACACCCTTGCATTGAAAAAATTGTAAATTGTTTCAGACATCGGTTTCTCTTCCGAACTCACACTTTAGGGGGAATCTGTTACACATAGAAATTTCTCACTTGATTTACGTACCCTAAGTGTTGCAAGTGTCGCAAAGTGATGTATGCACCTCAATAAGTGTCGCATTCACTATCACAAGTGTCATATGTGCCTTCCCAAGTGTCACATTCACTTTGTAATATTTTTCCACCACTTGACACCATTAAAACAATTGTTCATGACCCCTAGGTCATATGGGAGGAGGAAAACGATCATTTTTTTGTCAAAACACACTTTTTCCTTGGAAATTTCAACCCTTTTTTGATCATTTATGAAGACCATCTCCCCCATGTCCATAATTTGGCTGCACACATAGTGCCCCCTCTACCACTATATTGGAGCACTAATCTAGGATCAACATTTTGTCTCTCACTAGAGGGGAGCATTGATGTTGTTGAGAGAAAGGGGGGATCTCCCCCACCTTAATCTATGGGCCAACTCTTTGAGATTGGGTTAGTTGTTTTCAACCCTCATTCTTGGGCATCACTTTAGGATTCGATCCAAGCCTCAAGGAGCCATATCCTCAACCATACCCCTCATTTTTTCATGGTTTTTATGCCTCTCAAGCCTATATGTTGGAGGCTTTCCAAGGTGAAAAGGAGGAAACTTTCAGATATAAAACTTATGATCTTGGTAGTAGCATGCAAGGGTTGGATGAAGAGAGCTTGGGGAGTTTGTTGCAACTGCATCAATCATGGTCTGTAAGTATTCTCTTTGGGTTCTCACTTTAATATAATTCGCCTATTTCCTTCAAGCTTGTGTATTCCTACATGTGCTTGTCCATTGTTCCTTCGATCTAATCTCTTTCCGATTAGATCGAAGGAACAATTTATTTGATCTAATCTTGTAGAGTATGAGTTATTTGTTTCTCTTTGTTTTCTATTGTAGGTATCAAGTTGCACTAAGGAGTTTGGAGATCAAGCTTGGATTTGAAGCAGCGAGGACAAACTTCGAGCATCACACTCTTTCTCCTTCTCTCTTTCTGATTGATTAAATTGAATTCAAAGGCATGTTAGTGTCCATTTGTAGTATTTATGTCTTGGTATCATAACCTTTGTTTTTTCAATTCGTTGGCACATCTATGCTAGAACAAAAATCATTTAAAAATTCTTAGTTGCTTGTCAAGATCAAAGGGACACCTCTCCAAAAGAACAATATTATCAATGTATAAAAGAGAGATGATAACTAATGCAGTTGAAATAATTCTAGTGCAACATATGATATAGGTAGATATCGGTGGCCACCCACCTTTTCCAACTAGCTCAAAACAGTTTTTTGGCAATTTTGGTAATTTACTATTTTTAGCAGTTTTCACTATCAAAGTCGTTTTGAGGCCCTAAATGATGTTTTTTGGAAAAACGGGTTTGATATATGGATGTTATTTTGATATTTCCCTTAAAATGAATCTCCTTGATGATACCTTTCCAACAGGCTATCATATTCCTAAAACATAGATCGTATGCAAAAGTTACGACCCCGAGAAGTTGATGTACTAACTTACCCAAACGGGGCCCGCGTGACTTTTGGCACTACATCTCCTAGGGTTAGGTTTTTGGATGTCGACGGTTTTTGGAATTCCTATTTATTGTAAAAAAGGCCTTCAGAGCCTCAATTTAATCATCTTCTTGCGAATGAGTGCAACCGTCACATCTCTTCTCAGAGATAAGCTGCCATCATTCTAGCAAGCTTGTTTCCGCTGCATTTTATAGTTTCATCTTATTTCCTTATTGAATAGAAAACTAGTTTTACTATATCTCTGATATTTTGTGTTAAGAACCTGTTAAGAATCTGTATTCATTTTGTTCTACTCATAAAATCTGGATCAGCGATATCAGAGTGGTCTGCTCCTTGTCGTCCTAATGCATGTCCCCAACGAGGTCGGAGTACAAAGAGTTGGGTCTCAAGCTTGTTTCTCTTGAGGACAAAATCTTTCGCACGCCCAAGCGACCTATCATGGCAGGAGAAAATAAATATGATGGGACAGGATATCCTTTCCAACTGTTGATTGAGGAATCCCTCATGCAACAAAGGAACGAGATGATGGATAGTTTCGCACAAATCCTTCAGCAGCTACCAACAGGAGACGCATCTTCTTCGAGCGGAGGTGTCGCCCCCTTCAAGGTACAAATAAAATTCGATATTCCTATATTTGAAGGTGAGATAGACACAAATGTTGTAGAAAAGTGGTTGAATCTAATAGAAGGGTATTTTTCTATCCATAACTTTTCGAATAGAGAAAAGATTACTTTTGCGCTTCTCAAAGTCGTTCCCCATGTCAAATATTGGTGGGAAACCTTTTGTGAGAAAAAGGAAATAGAGGAACCCTCATTGTTTATAGTCATGACCACCTGGGAATCCTTCAAGGATGTTATTAGGGAACAATACTACCATGTCGGAAGTTATGACTACTTGTATACCAAATGGACCACACAGCGGCAAGAAAGAGACCAAGAAGTGCTAGATTTCACAAATATATTCCATACCTTGCGCACCAAGTTGAGTATCAAATATTAGGAGCTACATCTGGTGCTCAAGTATCATGGTTCTTTGCATAGATACATCCAGACCGAAATGGAATTTCTGGACTTCTCATCCTTGGGTTTGCCTACCAATATTCCATCAAAATTGAGCAAAATCTCAAACAAAAGATGTGACAATTTGGGCCTGGGTACCCCTCACAAAAAAAGCCAGGAAAGGGCAGCCCCAACCCACATAAAAAAGGATAGTATGAGGACAACCAGTCTAATCCACAAGCAAATAAGAATACCAGAAAGACAAAGAAAGATACTGGGAAGTGGCGCGACTTCCATAAGAGCCCTTAGCATAACACTACTGACTGCTGCTCAAAGCAGTCGTTGGTGGCCAAAGTGAAAGCCTCTGAATCAGATGTGAGTTATGACTCTGAGCTAGAACTAGAAAGGGAATGACGGATCATTGACGCAGAACCCAGTTCCACCGTTGCTACCACCAAGCTTCGGCTTGGTGAACCAGAAGAGCTAGAAGAAGGAGAGTGCCTCTTTCATTCACAGATGTGGGTAAAAGGCACCCCACTGCACTTCATCATTGATAGAGGTAGCCGGAAGAACCTCATCTCAGCAGAGGTCGTCAAGTGGTTGGACCTGCCGACAACGCCGCACCCACAACCCTACACCATTGGATGGCTCCTCCAAGGAATCGATCTTTGCGTCAGCCAACAGTGTCGACTGTCGTACAACATCAAGCCCTTCAAAGATGAGGTATTGTGTGATGTTGTTCCTCTCGAAGTTTTTGATGTTATTTTGGGTCAACCTTATTTATGGAAACGTCGTGTTGTATATGATTCTAGGCCTCGTAGTGCTATTATTACTTTGAACATAAAATTGTACAGGATACTCGAGGCAATCCCACCTAGTGTTATTTCCTTGATCTCTACTAAGCAATGTAGGAAGGTCATCTCTCATATGGGGAAGTTTGTCTTCTTCGTGATTCGCTCTTAGAATAAGTGAAAGATCGCAGCCACATTCAGGGTCTCTACAGCTGACCTCTCCACACAATAGAAGCAAGTAGATAAGGTCGTGGAAGAATACTCAAATATATTCTCCTCACCTACCGGGGTACCTCTGCACTTCCAGGTCAAGCACCCCATCGATATGACCCCCGATGCACCATTTCCCAGTGGGATATTCTATCATCGCTCTGGATTGATTACCGGGCTCTGAATAAAATCACAGTCAGAAACTGGTACCCGATTCCCCGAATCAACGACCTCATTGATCAACTCATGGGGGGAAAATACTTCAATAATATTGATCTGAAGTCTGGATACCACTAGGTCCTGATAGAAAAGACAAATGTATGGAAGACCACCTTCAAGTCAAAGGAAGGCCTTTTTGAATGGTTGGTCATGTTGATTAAGGTTTTTTGTCATTGATGTCAACCCTTGAAGAAAGCCATGTAGCACAAAGGTTAGATAATGGACCCAAGATTGTTTGATGTAAAGATGACTCCTTATTGTCTTTTCATGGTTGATAATAAGTAGAAATGGATGAAATCCAAAGTGGTCCCCTTATGGTTAAATCCCTCATGGGAAGACGCTTTGAGGATTGAGTTATCCTAGAAGTATGGTTAGAGAACCCATGCTTATTTATGGAATAATGACATGAAGTTCAGTGAATTTTTCATTGAAACTATCCTAGATGGATATTTCTTGTCATGCCATTTCTGGTGGTATGTGGAACGTCACATAACTCCTCATGGTTAGAGAGTTATGTCCATGAGAAGTTGGAGAATCCAGGTTTGGGTAATGGACCCAAGTTTGTTTGATGGATAATGGCATGAGTTTTGATATATTTGTAGGTAATACTATTCTATATGGATGTTACATTTCATTCCATTTCTGGTGGTATGTGGAACATCACATAACTCCTCATGGTTTGAGAGTTATGGCCTTACGAAGTTGGAGGACCCTCTTATGTCATCTAGAAGCCCCAAAAG
>JZKD02S1603929.1:22107-36541 GCA_000966675.3 Picea glauca | reverse complement strand
GCTTAAGCTCATGTTAGAAGAAATTTTAAAGCATATAATGCAACACATTGATGGAGAGCAACATGAGAAAGCTTAGTTGAGAAAGCAGATTCTCCAAACAATATCATTTGAGAATGGGATTGAAGCACATACCATTCAGATCCCTTTATTTTTTGTTTCAAACTTTGTGAATGAAAAAGGTATCATAGATAAAAAGCAATTAGAGTGGAGAAAAACAAAGAGTCAACTAAATAGATCAGAGGAGGAGAGCAATGTCGAGGTTTTTGTTAAATTTATGTCTGCAATTTCCTAAACTTAATCAAACCCCACTTGCCACCAATCTCAAAAGCACAAAAAATAATTTCAAGTCAAAGTAATTAGTTAGAGGTTGGCGTCATGAGCATGTGCGTGCCCTCAAATTTTATGGGATCGTAAAACAGTTTTTGCCTTGCCCAGTAGCACAAGGGAGTTGAAGGCTAAAAATTGAGGATGAATTGATGTGTCCACCATGGAATGATGTTCATACTTTATATAGTAATGGTGTTGGTTTTCTGGTGTCGTGGAGCAAGGAAATGTCGAGTACCCAGCAAGTGTCAATGAAGGAATCTATTTCATCCCAACATGTGTCACGTGGCATTGGGAGTTTTGATCACCTCAATGGTAACAAAATGGTAACCAATAGAAGGGATAAAATCTAAAAGATGGGAGCCATAGCCTGACACACTCACATGATTTGATTCACATCACCTATCTTTGCATTCTTTACTTTTGTTTAGAAGGATGGAGTGCCGAATTGTATCTCTATTACTGGAAACACAGGCCAAGAGTTTTTTTGTATATCTTTTTTGGAATAGTCGTACATGGTTACTCAGCAAAGAAATTTTTGGCTTACTCTTCACAGTTGATTGCGAATACTATCCACTATCTGAGGTTTATTCCTATCCTCAACCCGTAGGCTACTTAAAATAGTCAAGTTTATGTATGAGAGGCTTCGCTTGCCCGTAGGGACTCGAATGCATATCTATGCATATATATTGGGAGAGGTTGTCGTTCACTACGCCTTTCTCCCAGACTCTCCTGAGTTAACGAAGGATAGGGTAATGTCTAGGGGAGGAAAATAGCATGAGAAATTCGAATCTCACCTTTTATGGCTCCATTTATTCTATAATGTTGGGCTTTGGTCCTATGGTTCTAGGGGAAAAGGTAGTGGCAATAGTTGTGAGGGTGAGTGCCTATTATTAGTGTAGTAGCTTGTTTTGTTGGTGCTGAGCTTATATGCCTCGGTTTACTTCAAAAGAAATTCTCTTCCTTTACATATACTTATCGACTAAAACCAGTGGTGGTGCTTCAACTGGATCTCCTGTTGAACCAAGGTATTTTGAGGAATTACTTTCTATATTCAAGTCCCTAACACAGTAGATTTTCATAGAAAAAAACAAGTATTTTGAAAAAAATTGTTGTGTGCAATTGCCCGACGATTATTTAAAATAAAGAATAAATGTTGGTTGTTAAGAGATGCCCAGTAATTAAATTAAAATAAAAATTGTTGTGTTCATATTTGAAAATAAAAATAACTGCATCTGTTGAGATTTGGAAATAAAAATAACTGTCTATGTTGTGCTCGCTCTGTTGAGATCTAGAAATAAAATTTACTGCTCTGAAAATAAAAATCATAGCCTGCTTGTTGTTGGGAATTGAACTGTGTGATTGCCTCGCAATTAATTAAAATGTGTGATTTCCCCCAAAATCCATTAATAAAAATGAATTAACATAGAGATTGCAAATAATTAATAAAAACATTTCCCCCAAAAGCCATTAATGAAAATGAATGAATTAAATGTGTGTGAGATTGCAAATAATTAATAAAAGGAACTGTGTGTGAGAGAGATTAAAAATAATTAATAAAAGGAATTGTGTGTGAGAGAGAGATTGCAAATAATTAATAAAGGGAACTAAACTGTGTGCGAGAGAGATTGCAAATAATTAATAAAAGAGTGATAATAAAATTGAAAATAAACAATCCATCCCCAAAGTTCCTGTCATAAAATATAGTTACTATCAATCCTAGTTGTGCTAGCAATGAGTCTTTATTTTACCCTATATACACAATCTTTGCATCCAAAATGTTGTTACCTGCACACACTATGGTTAGTCTTACTCTCTACAGTAATAGATTCAAAAGAAAGAGTAGAAAGACATGAAGTAGCAACATTAACAATCTGCATGGAGGATGATGGCCTTATGGAATTACTTGTAACAAAATGACTAGGCTTCTCCTCCACCTTTTTCTTTGAGCTATGGTTGTTTCCATTGTTCCTCGACCCCGAAGCAAATGGGGCCACATGCCTCGTTGCACATAGGATTCCAGGAGCCATCCTTCCCGTAAATTCAGATGTTTAATCTGATCATCCTGATCACACAAATAAAGATTAAGAACCTATGCTACAAGCAAGGAAACTCACATGGGCATCCACAAATCCTGGAAAAAAATAGTTACTAATGCGTTAAACCTATATTACTTCATGGAATAAATATGGAGATTGAGAAAAGACGGTTTTGTCTCGACTAATCCAAATATTCATTCTAGAGAAGTCATATTATCAGATAAAAAACAAATAAGTTCCCACACAGCCATGAACATGCATATACCTAGAGGACAAATATAAATTTGAAAACATATATCCCAAAACTAAAAAACGTTTAAGCAATGTTTCATATTAAACCTGACATATTCGTGTGGTAGTTATGCAGACTAGTGAAATTATGTAGACTAGTGACAAGTCTGATAGAAATGGATAGACCGTGGTTTGCAAGGATCAGAGGAAGGAAATGGACGCTAGAAACAACGTTGGTTGGAATCTAGGAAGAAAGGAAGAAATAGAGGTTGACCCACTGCACTAGTGGCTAAGGCTGATCAACTTGGAACCTATCTCTAAGTTGATCTTTCTCCAAAGGAAGGTGGTCGCCGAAAGAGTAAGACACTTCAGCTGCTATTTATAGGCCTACTCCTCTAGCCAATGTGGGCCAAGGCCCATTGGAGCTGATATTTACATGACAGTTCTCCCAACAGAGACATATTAGTTGTGATAACTACCCAACACGGAAAAAGCGTTCAACTAAATAACCTTCAGCCCTAAGCAATTTCAACCCGATTAAGTTGCAGCTTCCTGCAAGTTTTTCGAAAGATTGTTCAACTTCATTTCTGTGAACCATGCTAATTCCACGAATCTGAATTGTTCACCGGGGCTGTTAGAAACAAGATTGACAATGCACAGTTTAAGAATTCAAAACTTGACAGACATTTTTTATAACACAACTCTATTTTGAAAGTCGGCGGAAAGCTTCAAAATAGGTACACATTATGAAGAAGATTGTCAGTAAGGCACCAGATAGATCGAATGTATAAGGAGGAAGGCACTTGCTAGCAGTAAGCCAGGAGGAAAGGCTGGACAAAGCCACCTAAGTTTGCATGACAGTATATGTGGGAAAATGAAGAGCAATCATGCTATGGGCATATGCTACCTAAGTTTGCATGACGAGTATATGTGGCAAAATGAAGAGCAGTCACGCTATGGGCATATGATTCAATGGTTAAAGGGTGGATGCTTCAATGATTTAAGGAAATCTTAGAATATGGAATACTAACAAAGAAATCTTAGGATATGGAATACTAACAAAAAAATGTTATCTAACTAATGCTATCTCTGAAGATAGGATTAGTTCAAGTCAAAACATATACATTGTAGTTTCCTAAATTTAAAACCCCTTCCCCATCCCTTGCCTCGATATGAGGCCAAATAAGAGCCTCAAGAATTTTATTGGTTAAAACATACGTTAAAATAAATTGTGTGTTTATTTGATAGGGTTAGAAAAATTGTAAATGAAATAGAGGATGAAAACTTAGGTTTAATTTTTTTGATTTGTGTGAGGAACTAATGCAAAAGGGAAAACCGTTTACAATAGTCCTAGTGCCTAAAAGCATAGACTAATAAAAGTTTGAATGTTCAAGATAAAATTTTAAATGTTATTCAAGATATTAACAACTTTTACTTTATAATATTATAAAGTTCAAATGTTGTTAAAGATGTTAAGTTTGAAGGTTATTAAAGAGTTTAAATGTTGTTAAAGATATTAAGTATGAATATTATTAAAAATATTAACACTTTTAGGAGATTCACAAAGCTTTTTATGGTAAGAATTTCACTCTTAAAAAATATCATATTATTATTTGTTTAGTTTTACAAATTAAAATTTCCATTCACAATAATGTTTTAAGATCTAATTTTTTAATATTTAATTTGGAAAAAAAAATATTCATAAAAAATAATTTAATTTAGAAAAACAAAGAAACATTATTATTTATATATAATATATTTTTTCCTTTAATTAAAACTTTGTAATTATTTAAAACCATTCTTATTCCGAACTCATCGATCCCTCTTCGAAGACCGGTACTTCCTCCACCCACCTTACAGACAAAGATAGGAAAGCTTTTGCTTGGTCTAGAGGACTAGGTACTGAACTTTCCCCCTTACAGACGTGGAGCTCCAGAAAGAAAAAGGAAATTTCAAGCATCCAACCAAAATTTACTGTCATCCCTCCCATGGATGGGAAGGCCCTTAGAGCTTTGAAGGCCTTAGCCTAATCTAAGTGATGTTGGTGCTTTCTCTGAATATTCGAGGGATTAGAGGCACCCTCAAAGATGCTTCCTTTCGTAGACTGCTAGAAGAAACATTTCCTGTAATTATTTTTCTTCAAGAGACCCTCTCGGATGATCAAAAGTCTAAGGACTTTATACATCATTTTCGCCCTTCTTGGGTCTCTTCAGCTGTTAATTCTATTGGAAATTTTGGGGGGCTCCTGGTTGCTTGGGATCCCTTTGTTTTTGACTTGACTCCCTTCCTGACGATTGGAGGAATTTTGTTGGTAGGCCATCATCTGGCTACCAATCAAGAGTTGGGTTTTCTCAATGTGTATGGGCCTTGCGTTGACAGAAAACATTTTTGAACGTCTTTAGCAAACAACGGTTTACTCTCCACTCCTAATCTCATTCTAGGCGGTGATCTGAACATTATTCTTTCGGAGGATGAACACTGGGGGGGCACCTCTCCCTCAGGGCCTAACAAAGATTTCTACAGAGATCTTTTTTCTTCAAAGAACTTAATCGATGTCTTGCCGACAAGTCTAGTTCCCACCTGAGAAACAGGCACTCTAGTACAGATTCAATTGCTAGGCGTTTGGATAGATTCTTAGTTTCAGATCACTTATTGGCTCGGGAAAGACTGTCAAAATCTTGGGTGGAATTACCCTTTGTGTCAGACCATGCCCCCATCCTCTTTCATTTGGAAGCCTCTCCTTTGTACAAAGCTTTCTCGTTCAAGTTCAATCATCACTGGCTAGCGGATTTTGATTTCTATCTCTTTTAGTTCATAGCGTATGGAAGGACCCATATTTTTTGCAGGAAGACAGTCCTCAGTTGCGTATGGTGTGGAAATTAAATGTAATTAAAGAACAAACAAAAGCTTGGCACAAAGATAAAAAGGAAAAAGAAAATTTCAAGCTAAATAAACTGGAGTTTGAGATCATTCAGATCTTAAAAAAATCAGTTAGTTATGCCTTATCTGTGGAGGACAACGAATATTTAAAAGTGCTGGAATGTAGTAGGAACACCCTTCTTCGTGAGGAGGAAAATAGTTGGAGATTACAGAGCAGAGCCACCTGGCTAAGAAGCAGAGACTCTAACACAAAGTTTTTTCACAAGGTGGCCAGTTACAATATAAATAAAAAATATATCTAGTCCATTTCAAGTGAGTATGGAGGCACTCATTGTGGGCAGGAAGCAATCAAAGAGGAGGCAATTTCACATTACAAACATTTCTTCAAAGCCAACAATAGATCAAACTTAAATGAAATTTCCAACATTGCTAGCCTTTACCCAAAAATGGTTACCGAGGAGGAAGCTGATGACCTCTATAAACCAGCCACTCTGTTGGAGCTGAAAGGAATCCTGGATCATTTCAAAAAAGAGAGAAGCCCTGGACCTGATGGATGGACGTCTGAATTCTTCATCTACTTCTTTGACCTTGTAGGAGAAGACCTACTTCAGATGGTGGAGGATTCGCGATTAAATGGTAAATTCAAACTCTACTTTCCTGGCATTAATCCCAAAGGAAAATAACTATATTTCCTTCAACGAATACTGTCCAATCTCCCTTTGCAATCTTATTTACAAAATTATTTCAAAAGTTCTCTCAAACGGAATCAAACCTATTTTAGAAAGATATCTTTCTGCCGAACAGATGGGATTTCTCAAGGGAAGAAGAATCCAGGATGCTATTGGTGCGGCTCATGAAGGTCTTCGCAGCATAAAATGGAAAAACTCTAAGGCCCTGGTTTTGAAGCTAGACCTCAAAAAAGCCTTTGACAGCATCGACTGGGGATTCTTAAGTTTGATTTTACTTTTAGCTGGCTTTGGTATAAAGATTATTGATTGGGTTATGTCCTGTGTTACTAGTGAAAATTTTGTTGTGTTGATTAATGGAGAGGCGACCAAGTTTTTCAAGAGCGAGAGGGGACTCCGCCAGGGATGCCCACTCTCACCATACCTATTCATCATGATAATGGAAGGCCTCATCTTGTTGCTAACAAAAAATGTCTCAGATCATCATATCTCAGGTATAAAGGTTTCTAAGTTTATAAATATTGTACATCTACTGTTTGTTGATGTTGTTCTCTTGATGTCAAAGGCCAATCATTCAGAATGGATAGTGATCCTAGAGCTGCTTCAGAAATTCTGCAATGCTTTGGGCCTTTGCATCAATTTTGCAAAGTCAACAGCACATTATTGGGGGCTAGCAGAAACAAAACTCTGCTACTTAAAAGTGACTCTCCCCTTTTCCTTAATTGATTTAAGTCAAGGCTTCAAGTACCTGGGATATGTTTTAAAGCCCGGAGAAAAAAATTCCGAAGATTGGCGCTAGCTGGTGGCTAAGTTTGAAAGAAAAATAATTTTTTGGTGCAACAAGTGGCTGTCCCTGGGAGGGCATTTTATCCTTGTCAATTCAGTGCTACAAAGTCTATCTGTCTTCTGGATGTCTTTGGAGAAGATTCCCTCTTCGATCCTGAAACTTTTGTGTGGGATTTCCTTCAATTTCCTTTGGAGTGGGCAGAATGATAATCACCATTTCCACCTGTGCAGCTGGGAAACTTTATCTAGACCCATTAAAGCTGGGGGTTGGGGACTCAAAAACCTAGCCATTTTCAACACGGCTCTCCTAGCGAATTCTTTCTGGCGAGCGCTTACGCATGACATCCTTTAGCATCGAATTATTGTTGATAAATACCTGGGGAACCTGCCTCTTATAGACTGGATCAGAAAACCTTCACATATTCAGTAGAGGGCATCTTCATTTTGGAAGGGTCTGAAATTATCATCGAAGGTTATCTTGCATTGGCTTAGATGGAGGCCTGGCATGGTTTCTGATATCTTTCTCGGAAGAGACAAGATACTTGGTATGGAGGACCGTTCACTTCTCCCTTCACCGCTTAGAACTCATCTTGCAACCTTCAATATTTTGCGGTTAGCTCAAGCGCGAGATTCGACCCATGTCTTCCCACTGCCAGATTTATGGATTAACAGTGTTCATCTAAATCTTAGCGGTGATGCCACTTCAGATTGGGACGCCTTCACCTATGCACTGAGGAGCGCAGGCATCTCCCTAACCTCATCATCAGATACAATTATTTAGGCAGGTGGAGATGCATCAGGAGTTACTTCAGTAAAGAATATATACAAGGCCCTGCTACAGCAGTTGAATTTTGGTGCTGACGTGTTGTGGTTCCAACGATTGTGGAAGTGGTCGGTTCCTCTCAAGATAAAATTATTCATTTGGCTCTCTGCTAAAGGGAAAGCTCTTACCTGGAAGATGTTGTGGAAGAGAGGCTGGGAAGGTCCAAGGATTTGCAAATTATGTAATCTCTCATCAGAAGATATCCACCATATCTTAACCCACTGCCATTTTACGAGGGCTATCTGGCATCGCCTGACCACCCATTTTTCTCTCAACTTACAATGGAAAGGTGCCTCAGTCTCGAATTGTTTTATGTTTTGGTCAATGGAGAAATCTGCCCCTGTCAGCTTGGCTGCTCATGCATTCTGGCAGATTTGGATTGAAAGGAATAAGGTGATCTTTGATGACCGTGCTCCCTCCTTACTCTCTGTAGTTCATAGAATCTTGTCGTCTTTTTCTTGGCAGCCTTCCTCTGTTAAAGCTCTACCAATCCAAGTCTGTGAGTTTACTCAGGAGGAGGGTTTCACCTTAGCATGCTTTGATGGAGTAGCTCAATCCAATGGATTATGTTGTGGGGCCGGAGGCATTTTCAAGTCTCATCCATCGAGAGTTACCAAGTGGTTCATCAACTACGGAGCGGGATCAAATACTAAAGAGGAACTGATGGGTTTATGGACTACCCTCACTCTGGAAACTCTCTGGTCAATTAATCAATTACAAATCCTTGGCGATTCGAGGGTCATCATTGACTGGATAAACCATAATTGTAAACTCAACACAGTGAATATTGAATGCTGGAAACAAAAAACGATGGAATTGGCAAAAAATATCAAAGATCTCAGCATTCATCATATCTATAGAGTTCACAATAAAGAAGTTGATGCTCTCTCTAACAGGGCTCTAACTGAAGTCGAAGGAAGGCTATCAGTATACCACTCGGACAGTGGAAAGGAAATCTATCCCTCTTGCATCAATATCTTTGAATTTCCAAGGGATGGTGAAGGGTAAATGCATCGAGTGCAGTTTTAGCATGTTGTTTTCAGCATGCACTTTGCTTAATTCCTGTCAGTTTTTTTTCTATTGCAGCATCCTATTTGTCTAATCTAGTATTTCAGTAATCTTGATGTAACCTCCTGTCTCCATATCTTTGGACTGTTTTGGGACTGTTCTTGAATCTGTTTGATGTAAAAGAATTTATAATTCTTATAAATTTGAGATAATTTTTTCTTGGAAAAAAAAAAGTTGCAGATGAAATATGTGTCTCATAGTTATTGAAATATATGTCTCATAGTTATTGGATGATGCGATATACTTTTTTGTTGGTGGTGAGGACGATGGTGATAATGCGTTTTCACATTTTTTTTATTTTCTCGAGGACCAACACGTGAAGAGGTACCACTCATTCAAATAGCCTCCACTTTACCAATTTTTCTTTATGACAGACCAACACTTGTAGAGTGAAAACTTCAGTCTGGCACCATATGTAATGATTAAGTTAACTCGTGAGCAATTTTTCCTCTAGGCAAAAGAATGGGCCAAAATCCAGCAAAATTTTCAGGGGTAGTCTCAGTTTCACATGGATCAATGTTCCATACATTTCATAACCTTACCCCAGGGGTTATGCCCAGTTTTAGTCTCAGTTTCACATGGATCAATGTTCCATGCATTTCATAACCTTACCCCAGGGGTTATGCCCAATTTTAAACCAACACAGATTCTCAGAAAATCGATCAGAGGATTGACTGGAAATTTAAAAACGGAACGTCGAAAAACCTGCCAGAAAAATAACTCGAAAGGAAAAATTGCTCCCAATTAGCCCACTCCTTTCTCACTCATTCTAAAGAATTTGACGGCCTGTAGAGTGTATTTTGACAGGTATTTAGTTATGACACTAAAGAAATTAAAAAGTAGATTTAACATTCAACCATTTAAGTTACATGTCAACACATTCTAATAAGTTGTAGGTTGGTGGTTTACATGTAGAAGAGGGTTAAATTTATAAAATCACTTTGAAGGACTCATCACTCTCAGTTTTATGATCTGGTTTTATTTAGATTTGATTATACTTATGAGAATAAACCTGATAGTTTTTAATGCAAAGTTTTATGATCTGGTTTATTTAGATTTGATTATACTTATGATTTGATAGAGTTTTTTAATAGGTGTGATGTAACAAGATTTGATGCTATATCAAGTAATAATTGGCATACTTTTTAAATTAGCCAATGATAATATCAAAGTAATTTGAGGAAAGTTTTTATATTAATATTATTAATTGGAACCATGTAAATATTGTAATTAAAATGATCCTAAATCTACTTAAGATTCATTATACAATCTCATTTACTTTAGGCAATTATATTGTATTTATTTTCTTGGAATTTTGTGATTTCTTATATTGAGAAAACACAAACAAAACTAACAATTTAATAAGTTTAATTTCATTTAATAAACTAAAAAAATATAAAAACTTTTAACTATTATTTTATTTTCATAGTACGTAGTTTTTATTTCCGTTATAAAAAATTATAGCTTTTGTTAAAATATTACAATAAAAATTATCTTATTCCAGAAATAAAACACTATTTTGATAAGCATATGCATTTTGAAAAAATATATATTTTTTTTTTAATAAATTTAAGGGTAATCTCATTTAAAAATAAAGCATATATATTTATTTGTATTCAGCCTACAACTAAAATATCATGAGGACCCCTGGATTCGACCTACCACTCAATTTATGATGGGGACGAAACCACTTCAACTTGGGCCCACAGCACATAGTACGACACTTAATTTTTCGGCTAAAAAAATATTATATAAAAGTTTTCTTTATTACTCTAAAACAACAAAAGTATTCTTCAAATCGTATTCCTAATCTTAGTTCCATAGTGAAAACTAACATTTGGGCCACACTAATAGTTTTTACATGGGCTATATTAAACAAATGTTGTGTGGCAACGTAGTCCTTGCGAAGTAGGTTATAAGATAAATTTTGGAAAATGGGGAGAGTGGAATAATATTGTTAAGAAAATTTGTATGGCGAGTTGTGAGTAAGAAAAGTAGTTCCAATGTCTTTCGAACACGTGTGTTGAGTTACAACTTGTAAAAGCATAATCCATGTGAATTGTAGATGGCGGAAGTTCTGGGTGCAAGATCTGTAATAGGGCCAACCCAGAGATCGGTTGCTATAAAGTTGTCTAACTATGGAATTGTAGATCACCAAAGTTTTGGGTGCAAGATGTATATCACGTAAAAGGGGAAAGGAAAGTTCGGTTACGGCAACCCGACAGCTAGGTATGAAAGGCAACAACAGTGGGTCGGACTCTCGTATATTGCTTATTAATGTCAATGAGCGAACCTGTTCGTTGAGTTGTCGATAGTAAAATTCGATAGTAAAAGCGTAACGAATGTGCATTGGAAAGGGTGGAAATGTAGCAGGGATTGAAGAGAGTGATAAATGGTTTGAAAGTTTTTTTAACCGGGGTCGAATTGTAAATGACGTAAGTGTTTGGTGCATGATGTATATCACAGAAGTGTTGTGTGCAACATGTATATCACAGAACAGGGGGCATAAAAATTCGATAGCGCTAAGTCGCGACGAATTGTAGAGTACGGAAGTGTTTGGTGCAAAATGTATATCACATAAGTGTTTGTGCAGCATGTATATCACGAAACAAGGGGCATAAGAAGTCGATAGCGCTAAGTTACGACGAATTGTAGAGTACGGAAGTTTTGGGTGCAAGATGTATATGGCACACTGGTATGGGCATAAAAATTCGATAGCGCTAAGTCACGACGAATTGTAGAGTACGAAAGTTTTGGGTGCAAGATGTATATGGCACACTTGTATGGGCATAAAAACTCGATAGCGCTAAGGCAAGACTCCGCGGAGAGATAATTGGCTAAGTGTTGAAAGGAACTATGGTTGGTCAGGCTCATGATGTGATGCTATAGGACCAATTGACGAGTTCGAAAAAATTCAGGTTCAAGTTTAAATATATTTATTTAAATTGCATTTATATTAATGTATCTTAATACATAATTTGTGGTCCAAATGTAAACCATGTTCCAATATTTGGACGAATTGTAGACCACAAAAGTTTTGGGTGCAAGATGTATATGGAGAAACTGTAGATGACACAAGTTTTGGGTGCAAGATCTATAATAGCGCCAACCTGGGGGTCGGTCGGACTCCCGTAAATCGCTATTGAATACATTTTTTGTTTGTTAATGCCAATAAGAGAACCTATGCACTAAGTTGTCACCAGTAAAAGAAGAATGAATTTGAATTGAGGATGGCATGAATACCCTTTTCGTGTTACACATTTTGCACTGAAATGTTCCGATATATACAATTTGACAGGCGGGGCCTTACGTCTCCTCGAGAACCCTTGTCACCCTATTTTGAAGCCCGACTGACTGCTTTCCGCAGTTGACCATTTCTTGACATGTCTTTCGCGGATCGACAATTTCGCAGGTTCAAGAAATTTCCAATTTCTAGTTGTTGTTTTTGGTGTCCACTACCTTCAGGCTTCTTTCCAAGTATATGCAATATGTATACAACTTCTCCAGAAACATACAAAAAAGATATTCCTAGGAAATGGAATATCTATTGCAGATTTGAATATATTGGACCTTATTTTCCCTCTTCTATACTCAACCAAATTCTCGTTTGTTTTTCCTCTCTACTCTCTCTTTCTCGTTACTTAGTTGTTTTTCCGAAAATGTACCAATGTACGCGTTGGCGGATGCACCGGTTCACATTTTCAATCGTGCTTTTATATCGTGACTCCGACCGACCGCTAGCCATTCAATGCCTAGCCACTTTTCAGATTGCGAATTCCTGGGTAGGCGGGCTCTATAACCGAGGTTGAATTGTAAATGACTCAAGTGTTTGGTGCAAAATGTATATCACAGAAGTGTTGTGTGCAACATGTATATCACAGAACAGGGGGCATAAGAAATCGATAGCACTAAGTCGCGACAAATTGTAGAGTACAAAAGTTTTGGGTGCAAGATGTATATCGCGCACTTGTAGATGACGGAAGTTTTGGGTGCAAGATTTATAATAGCACCAACCCGGGGGTCGATCAAACTCCCGTAAATCGTTGTTGAATATGTATATCACGGAACATGGGGCATAATCATTCGATAGCGCTAAGTTGTGACCCCGCAGAGAGATAATTGGCTAAGTGTTGAAAGGAATTGCGGTCGGTCGAGCTCATGATGTGACGATATAGGAGCAATCCACAAGTTCAAAAAAAAGTGAGGTTCAAGTTTAAATATACTTATTTAAATTGTATTTATATTAATGTATCTTAATATATTATTTGTGGTTGAAATGAAAACCATTTTCCAATATGTGGACCAATTGTGGACCACGAAATTTTTGGGTGCAAGATGTATATGGAAGAACTATAGATGACGCAAGTTTTAGGTGCAAGATCTATAATAGCGCCAACCCGGGTGTGTCTTCTATATTCAACCAAATCCGTGTTTGTTTTTCCTGTCTACCCTCTCTTTCTCATTACTTTGTCGTTTTCTGAAAATGTCCCAATGCGTGCATTGGCGAACGCACCAATTCACATTTGCGCTCATGCTTTTATATCGTGACTTCGACCGACCGCTAGCCATTTGATGCCTAGCCACTTTTCAGATCACGGATTCCTGGGTAGGCGTGCTCTATAACCGGGGTCGAATTGTAAATGACACAAGTGTTTGGGGCAAAATGTATATCACGGAAGTGTTGTGTGCAACATGTATATCATGGAATAGGGGGCATAAGAAATGCAATATCTATAATAGCGCCAACCTGGGGGTCGGTTGGGCTCCCATAAATCACTGTTGAATACGTTTTTTGGTTGTTAATGCCAATAAGTGAACCTCTGCACTGAATTGTCACCAGTAAAAGTAGAATGAATTTGAATTGAAGATGGCATGAATACCCTCTTCGTGTTACACATTTTTCAATGAAATGTTTTGATATATACAAGTTGACAGGTGGGGCCTTACATCTCCTCGGGAACCCTTGTCACCCTATTTTGAAGCCCGTCTGACCGCTTTCCGCAATTGAAACATAAAGAAAAGATCTTACTAGGAAATGGAATATATATTGCAGATTTGAATATATTGGACCTTCTTTTCCCTCTTCTATACTCAACCAAATTCCCATTTGTTTTTCCATTCTACTCTCTCTTTCTCGTTACTTAGCCGTTTTTCCGAAAATGTCCCAATATGTGCATTGGCAGATGCACTGGTTCACATTTTTGCTCATGATTTTATATCGTGACTCTGACCGACCGCTAGCCATTCGATGCCTAGCCACTTTTCGGATTGCGGATTGTCAGGTAGGCAGGCTCTATAATCGGGGTCGAATTGTAAATGACGCAAGTGTTTGGTGCAAAATTTATATAATGAAAGTGTTGTGTGCAACATGTATATCATGGAACAAGGGGCATAAGAAATCGATAGCACTAAGTCGCAACGAATTGTAGAGTATGAAAGTTTTGGGTGAAATATGTATATCACACACTTGTAGATGATGAAAGTTTTGGGTGTAAGATTTATAATAGCCCCAACCTAGGGGTCAGTTGGACTCCTGTAAATCGTTGTTGAATACGTATATAAAAATTTGATAGTGCTAAGTCGCGACCCCGCGGAGA
>JZKD02S1603929.1:0-12667 GCA_000966675.3 Picea glauca | reverse complement strand
GGGAGCCAATCTTCGGAGGGGCGATAGGAGTAGAGGCTAAGGGATCAGTAGTGCACAGATCAAGAGGGGGGAGCTCAGATTCAGGAGGGGAAATCTTTGAATCGGTGGAAGATGATAGCCAAATGGATTTGTTTAATGCTTCCTTCTCTGCGTTGGTAAGGGACATAAAAAGAAGGGGGCAGTGTTGTTTGATTTTATCTGAAAGAGAGACAAACTAGCCGATGGAGGGTGGGGGAAGAGGTAAGGAGGAAACTTCCAAAAATCTCATGGAGGGGTCTTCGTCCACATAATCAGGAGGGTTTAAAAGTAGGTCATCGTCTTCCGAGGGTTCTTTTAGATCCTTACCTGGGAAGGAACGACGAAGGTGTCCTATTTTTCGACAACGGTTATAGCGGAAGGGGAGCCCTATATATTCCAGTGTCTGAGCTATCTTCCTTCCGCTCCATTCTATTTCAAGGATTTCCGGTAGACCAGCACAAATGTCCATAACTACCAGCACTCTGCCCATTTTTCTCACCGGACCAGAGAGAGACTGAGGATCAATAGCAATGAAAATGCCCAAAGAGTCACCAATAGCTTTAAAATCTCCTTCATTCCAGAGGAACAATGGGAGGCTCGGGAGAAGAACCCAAAGGTACCTGTGCTGAAAATAGTCAGTGTCGAGGTTGAAATCCATTTTCCAGCGCTTGAGCATGAGACTTGAGCACAAATGTCCATCTGCAACTTTAAACACACGCGTCTTTGGTATCAAAAGCACCCACATCACATCACTGCTCAACCCATCGACTGCATTTTTAAAAGGCATAAGCGTGCTTGCATGCAATTTCTATATTAAAAGCATAGGCGTGCTTGCAATTTCTATATTAAAAGCATAAGCGTGCTTGCATGCAATTTCTATATTAAATTTGACTTACCTTGAGTCCCTACATTCTCCAATTTCAATATCGATGGCGAACCTAACTATATCCAGTTCGGGTGTTGCAGCTTTTTCCTCCTCCATGGCCTCTTCTTCCGCGTCTACTTCTTATTCTGATTGCGATGTATTTATTAATCATCGCGGTTCGGATGTAAAAAACACCTTCGCCAACCATCTTTACCGATGTCTTACTTCCATTTATTTGAGATTTTTTCTCGACAGGGAGGAGATGAAGGTGTCTTACTTCCAGTTATTTGAGAGTTTTTCTCGACGGGGAGGAGATGAAGAAGGGAGAAAACTTTATTTCCCAAATGAAACAGGCTATCCATGCTGCGTCTGTCCATATTGCAATTTTTTCACCAAGGTATGCGCAACCTAAATGGTGCTTGAAGGAACTTGTCCTCATGGTAAAATCGGGGGCTACCATTCTTCCAGTGTTCTACAAGGTTGACCCCTTTGTATTAAATATTGAAATGTTGATATCTTTGGAGGTGTTGAGTGTTAGTGGATGTGTGAAGCTCAAGAGCATACCAGGGTTGGGGCAACTCAGTAAGCTTAGGTATCTAGATGTTCATCGATGCCATGAGATAGTGGAGCTGTCTGGCGCAAAACATTTAATGTTGTTGAAGCATCTCGATGCTCGTGACTGTCTGAAACTACGGTGGGATGAGGACGTGCTCGAAGAAGTGCGCCAATGATTGAAGGAAGGCCTACTTGTATGATGAATGTAATGTTTATTATAATGTGAAAGGACATAATGTTTAGCTACACTATGCACGAAGGGTTTCATTAGTTCATATGTTTGATTAATACAAATTTACATAGGAATGGGATGGTTCAAACCTACTACGTGATGACAATGATGTGACAGTTTGCAAGGACAGTTCGGAATAAGAATGGTTTTAAATAATTACAAAGTTTTAATTAAAGGAAAAATATATTATATATAAATAATAATGTTTTTTTGTTTTTCTAAATTAAATTATTTTTTATGAATATTTTTTTTTCCAAATTAAATATTAAAAAATTAGATCTTAAAACATTGTTGTGAATGGAAATTTTAATTTGTAAAACTAAACAAATAATAATATGATATTTTTTTAGAGTGAAATTCTTACCTTAAAAGGCTTTGTGAATATCCTAAAAGTGTTAATACTTTTAATAATATTCATACTTAATATCTTTAACAACATTTAAACTCTTTAATAACCTTCAAACTTAACATTTTTAACAACATTTGAACTTTTATTATAAAGTAAAAGTTGTTAATATCTTGAATAACATTTAAAATTTTATCTTGAACATTCAAACTTTTATTAGTCTATGCTTTTAGGCACTAGGACTATTGTAAACGGTTTTCTGTTTTGCATTAGTTCCTCACACAAATCAAAAAAATTAAACCTAACTTTTCATCCTCTATTTCATTTACAATTTTTCTAACCCTATCAAATAAACACACAATTTATTTTAACCTGTATTTTAACCAATAAAAATCTTGAGGCTCTTATTTGGCCTCATATCGAGGCAAGGGATGGGGAAGGGGTTTTAAATTTAGGAAACTACAATGTATATGTTTTGACTTGAACTAATCCTATCTTCAGAGATAACATTAGTTAGATAACATTTTTTTGTTAGTATTCCATATCTTAAGATTTCCTTAAATCATTGAAGTATCCACCCTTTAACCATTGAATCATATGCCTATAGCGTGACTACTCTTCATTTTGCCACATATACCCGTCATGCAAACTTAGGTAGCATATGCCCATAGCGTGATTGCTCTTCATTTTTCCACATATACTGTCATGCAAACTTAGGTGGCTTTGTCCAGCCTTTCCTCCTGGCTTACTGCTAGCGAGTGCCTTCCTCCTTATACATTCGATCTATCTGGTGCCTTACCGACAATCTTCTTCATAATGTGTACCTATTTTGAAGCTTTCCGCCGACTTTCAAAATAGAGTTGTGTTATAAAAAAATTCTGTCAAGTTTTGAATTCTTAAACTGTGCATTGTCAATCTTGTTTCTAACAGCCCCGATGAACAATTCAGATTCGTGGAATTAGCATGGTTCACAGAAATGAAGCTGAACAATCTTTCGAAAACCTTGTAGGAAGCTGCAACTAAATCAGGTTGAAATTGCTTAGGGCTAAAGGTTTTTTAGTTGAATGATTTTTCCGTGTTGGGAAGTTATCACAACTAATATGTCATTGTTGGGAGAACTGTCATGTAAATAGCAGCTCCAATGGGCCTTGGCCCACATTGGCTAGAGGAGTAGGCTTGTAAATAACAGCTGTAGTGTCTTACCCTTTCAGCGACCACCTTCCTTTAGAGAAAGATCAACTTAGAGATAGGTTCCAAGTTGATCATCCTTAGCCACCAGTGCAGTGGTTCAACCTCTATTTCTTCCTAGATTCCAACCAATGTTGTTTCTAGCATCCATTTCCTTCCTCCGATCCTTGCAAACCACGGTCTATCCATTTCTATCAGACTTGTCACTAGTCTACATAATTTCACTAGTCTACATAACTACCACAAGAATATGTCGGGTTTAACATGAAACATTGCTTAAACGTTTTTTAGTTTTGGGATATATGTTTTCAAATTTATATCCGTCCTCTAGGTATATGCATGTTCATGGCCGTGTGGGAACTTATTTGTTTTTTATCTAATAATATGACTTCTCTAGCATGAATATTTGGATTAGTCGAGACAAAACCATCTTTTCTCAATCTCCATATTTATTCCATGAAGTAATATAGGTTTAACGCATTAGTAACTATTTTTTTCCAGGATTTGTGGATGCCCATGTGAGTTTACTTGCTTGTAGCATAGGTTCTTAATCTTTATTTGTGTGATTAGGATGATCACATTAAACATCTGAATTTACGGGAAGGATGGCTCCTGGAATCCTATGTGCAGTGAGGCATGTGGCCCCATCTGCTTCAGGGTTGAGCAACAATGGAAATAACCATAGCTCAAAGCAAAAGGTGGAGGAGAAGCCTAGTCAATTTGTTACAAGTAATTCCATAAGGCCATCATCCTCCATGCAGATTGTTAATGTTGCTACTTCATTTCTTTCTACTATTTGTTTTGAATCTATTACCATAGAGAGTAAGACTAACCATAGTGTGTGCAGGTAACAACATTTTGGATGCAAAGATTGTGTATATAGGGTAAAAGAAAGACTCATTGCTAGCACAACTAGGATTGACAGTAACTATATTTTATGAAAGGAACTTTGGGGATGGATTGTTTATTTTCAATTTTATTATCACTCTTTTATTAATTATTTGCAATCTCTCTCGCACATAGTTCAATTCCTTTTATTAATTATTTGCAATCTCTCTCTCACACACAGTTCCTTTTATTAATTATTTGCAATCTCTCTCACACACAGTTCCTTTTATTAATTATTTGCAATCTCTCACACACTTAATTCATTCATTTTCATTAATGGCTTTTGGGGGAAATGTTTTTATTAATTATTTGCAATCTCTATGTTAATTCATTTTTATTAATGGCTTTTGGGGGCAATCACACATTTTAATTAATTGCGAGGCAATTACACAGTTCAATTCCCAACAACAAGCAGGCTATGATTTTTATTTGCAGAGAAGAAAATTTTATTTCCAGATCTCAACAGAGCGAGCACAACACAGACAATTATTTTTATTTCTAAATCTTAACAGATGCAGTGATTTTTATTTTCAAATCTCAACGCAAGAATTTTTATTTTAATTTAATTACTGGGCAATTCTCAACAACCAACATTAATTCTTTATTTTAAATAATTGTCGGGCAATTGCACACAACAATTTTTTTCAAAATACTTGTTTTTTTCTATGAAAATCTACTATGTTAGGGACTTGAATATAGAAAGTAATTCCTCAAAATACCTTGGTTCAGCAGGAGATCCAGTTGAAGCACCACCACTAGTTTCAATCGATAAGTATATGTAAAGGAAGAGACTTTATTTTGATGTAAACCGAGGCATATAAGCTCAGCACCAACAGAACAAGCTACTACACTAATAATAGGCACTCACCCTCACAACTGTTGCCACTACCTTTTCCCCTAGAACCACAGGACCAAAGCCCAACATTATAGAATAAATGGAGCAATAAAAGGTGAGATTCGAATTTCTCATGCTATTTTCCTCCCCTAGACATTACCCTATCCTTCGTTAACTCAGGAGAGTCTGGGAGAAAGGTGTAGCGAAGGACAACCTCTCCCAATATATATGCATAGATATGCAGTCGAGTACCTCCTGGCAAGCAAAGCCTCTCATACATAAACTTGACTGTTTTAAGTAGCCTACGGGTTGAGGATAGGAATAAACCTTGGATAGTGGATAGTATTCGCAATCAACCGTGAAGAGTAAGCCAAAAATTTCTTTGTTGAGTAACCATGTACGACTATTCCAAACTAGATATACATAAAAACTCTTGGCCCGTGTTTCCAGTAATAGAGATACAATTCGGCACTCCATCCTTCTAAACAAAAGTAAAGAATGCAAATATAGGTGATGTGAATCAAATCATGTGAGTGTGTCAGGCTATGGCTCCCATCTTTTAGATTTTATCCCTTCTATTGGTTACCATTTGGTTACCATTGAGGTGATCAAAACTCCCAATGCCACGTGACACATGTTGGGATGAAATAGATTCCTTCATTGACACTTGCTGGGCACTCGACGTTTCCTTGCTCCACGACACCACCAAACCAACACCATTACTATATAAAGTATGAACATCATTCCATGGTGGACACATCAATTCATCCTCAATTTTTAGCCTTCAACTCCCTTGTGCTACTAGGCAAGGCAAAAACTATTTTACGATCCCATAAAATTTGAGGGCACACACATGCTCATGACGCCAACCTCAAACTAATTACTTTGATTGGACATTATTTTTTGTGCTTTTGAGATTGGTGGCAAGTGGGGTTTGATTAATTTTAGGAAATTGCAAACATAAATTTAACAAAATCCTCGACATTGCTCTCCTCTGATCTATTTAGTTGACTCTTTGTTTTTCTCCACTCTAATTTCTTTTTGTCTATGATACCTTTTTCATTCACAAAGTTTGAAACAAAAAATAAAGGGATCTCAATGGTAAGTGCTTCAATCCCATTCTCAAATGATATTGTTTGGAGAATCTGCTTTCTCAACTAAGCTTTCCCATGTAGCTCTCCATCAATGTGTTGCATTATATGCTTTAAAATTTCTTCTAACATGAGCTTAAGCCGTTGAAAAAATCNAAAAAGGAAAAAATGTAGCACATTTAGACTACGACCCTATTCCCTACCTTCTTTGGCATTTATATTGACAAGTTAAAGGCATATTTGGAAGTATGTTGATCCAGATTTTATGAGAAGAACGAAATGAATATGGATTCTTAACAGGTGCTTAACACAAAATAAGAGAGATACTGTAAAATTGGTTTTCTATTCAATAAGGAAATAAGTTGAAACTATAAAATGCAGCGAAAACAAGCTTGTTGGAATGGTGACGACTTATCTATGAGAAGAGATGTGACAACTACACTCATTCACAAGAAGATGATTACAATGAGGCTCTGAAGGCCTTTTTTACAATAAAAATGAATGCCAAAAACCTTAGACATCCAAAAACCTAACCCTAGGAGATGAAGCACCAAAAGTCATGTGGGCCCCGTTTGGGTAAGTTAGCACATCAACTTCCTAGGGTCGTAACTTTTGCATACGATCTCCATTTTAGGTGTATGATAGCCCATTGGAAAGGTATCGTTGAGGAGATTCATTTTAGGGAAAATATCAAAGGGATTTACATATTGAAAACCCGTTTTCCCAAAAATCATCGTTTAGGACCTCAAAACGGCTCCGAAAGTGAAAACTGCTAAAAATAGTAAATTACCAAAATTGTCAAAAAACTGTTTTTAGCTAGTTGAAAAAGGTGGGGGCCAGCGATATCCACCTGGATCAATCCTCCCTCATTAGGAATCAATGGTCTCTATTTTTTTGAGGTCACCCGTCAGATAAGGAAATTTCTGCTGAATTTGGCCCCGGGTGAGCCACTTGGCTTGGTGCAGGAGCTGCCCTGATTTAACGACTCGATAAAGCTGGATCCTTTGCTGTCGAGTGCCCTTGATCCGTGTGTCCACAATCTGATCATTGGATGCATGTTGTATGTAGTCAAGGTTGATCTCTATTAGTGTCAGTGGTTCTACTACTTCTGAGGTATCCAATAATGACAGTAAATAAGGGTGAAGGAGATCAACGTTGAACATTGGGTGTAGGCCAAGGAAAGGAGGAATGTTTATCTCAAAATCATTATCCCCCATGGTCTTGGTGATGGTGTACGACCCATAACGGAGTGGGTGAATATTCCGATGGGTTCTTATAAGGCGTTCTTTCTGCAAGTGCAACCAAACTTTATCGCCCACCTGAAACTTATGTGGCACCCGATGTTGATCATGGTGTTGTTTGTACTTGTCATTGGACTTATGTAGGATATCCTGAACCTATTGGTAGATGTGTTAGATCCGCTTGATGAACAGAGTGGCTTTGTCAACTTCAGTTGGAGCAAGAGATGACTCGGTCGAGGTGACCGCAAGGGGAAGTAAAACATCTATGGGACCCAATGGTTGGAATCCCAACCCCACCTGAAAGAGGATGTGGCCATTTGAGCTATGCAGGATGTGGTTGTAGCTATGCTGGACAGAGGGAAGGCTCTGATCCCATGTGTGAGGGTGCTTTGAATTATACATGCAAAGGATATGCATAATCATTCGATTTATGACCTCGATTTGGCCATCTGTCTAGGGGTGGAAGGCCATGGATTTGGTGATCTTGGTGCCCAAGAGTGACTAGAGGCTCGACCAGAATGTGTTGAGAAATCAAATGTCTCGATCTGAGACAATGGTTTGTGGGATTCCAAAATGTACCTAGACTCATTCAAAGAAGAGCTTGGCAGTGGCCTCTGTTGTGATGTTTTTCTTCTAGGAAACCAAAATCTCTATCTTAGAAAAACGATCAACAACCACAAAAAAAAAGTCATTTCCCCGCTTGGTGGATGGGAGGCCTGACATGTAGTTCATTGAGATGGATTCCCATGGCCTGTCAGGAGTAGGAAGAGGCATGTACATGCCCTGTTTCTTAGTGGTTGGTTTGGAAATAACATGGGTAGTGTAGGACCTGATATACTTGTTGACCTACTGTCAAAGTTTCATCTAGTAGAAATGTATATGTAGCATTGCCACTATATTTTCGATGCCGAAGTGTCCTGCCACCTAACTGTAGTGGGCTTCCCATATCATCTTCACTCTCTCACTTGATGGAACACAGATATGTCCCAGACGACACAACAACCCATCCTAAAGATGGAAATTATCGACATCTGCGTTTTCCCTCAACATTTGGTAGGTGGTGGCGAAGTCCGGGTCTGTCTCATAGAGTTGGGGCCATCCAGAGGTCTCATGGCCACAAGAGTCTATGACCATGGTGAGTGTCGTGACTGGTGGTCTGCTGAGGCAATCAATGACATGATTGGTGCTTCCTGTTTTATACTTGATGTTGAGGTGGAATTGCTACAAGTATGTGGACCACTTTTGATGGAAGTCATTCTACAATTTTCCATGTGTTTGCATGAACTGCAGTGGCTTATGATCAGTGTGGATGACTGTCTCCTTCCCAAGAGTGTAATGTCTCCACTAGAGGCAGGCTTGCACAATGGAAAACATTTCTTTGTCATAAGTAGGGTACTTACAGACACCATCTGATAGTGTCTCCCTATGATAAGCCACGGGGTGGCCATTCTGAGTGAGAATGACACCCACAACATAGTCTAAAGCATCTGTCTTGATCTCAAAGGGTTGTTGCATGGCTGTTAGTGAAAGTACTAGGGTTGAGCACAAGAGTTGCTTCAATTCATCAAGCACTTGTTGTTGGGACCGGACTCATGAAAATTTTTCCTTACCACCATCCCTGGTTATTTGGCTGAGGGCCCATGTAATATGGAAGAAGCCTAACACAAACCTGCAGTAGAAATTGACAAGGCCCAAGAAGCTCAGTGAGTGTGGTTGGAGATGGCCAGTCACAGATGACTTGGATCTTGGATGGATCCACATGTATGCCATGTGATTAGTGATGTAGCCCAGGTAATGGATCATGTCCATGCCGAAGGAGCATTTTTCCAAGTTGGCGTATAGCTTGTGCTACAACAGGGTGTGCAGAACCTGTTGAATATGCTGCAAGTGTTTGAACCAAGTCTTGTTGTAAATGAGAATGTCATCCAGATACACCAATACAAAAGTATTGGTGAATGGTCACAGGATATCTTCCACCATCATCATGAAAGTGGCTGGAGCATTTTTCAAACCAAAGGGCATGACCTGTTGGATTACTGAGAGGGGGGGGGGTGAATCAGTAATAGCGTAATTATAATCCTTTTTCTTCAAATAATCCAAGTGTTATATCAATGTATAATTATTATCCAATAATGAGCAATAAGAAATGAAAAATCACACANAAAAAGGAAAAAATGTAGCACATTTAGACTACGACCCTATTCCCTACCTTCTTTGGCATTTATATTGACAAGTTAAAGGCATATTTGGAAGTATGTTGATCCAGATTTTATGAGAAGAACGAAATGAATATGGATTCTTAACAGGTGCTTAACACAAAATAAGAGAGATACTGTAAAATTGGTTTTCTATTCAATAAGGAAATAAGTTGAAACTATAAAATGCAGCGAAAACAAGCTTGTTGGAATGGTGACGACTTATCTATGAGAAGAGATGTGACAACTACACTCATTCACAAGAAGATGATTACAATGAGGCTCTGAAGGCCTTTTTTACAATAAAAATGAATGCCAAAAACCTTAGACATCCAAAAACCTAACCCTAGGAGATGAAGCACCAAAAGTCATGTGGGCCCCGTTTGGGTAAGTTAGCACATCAACTTCCTAGGGTCGTAACTTTTGCATACGATCTCCATTTTAGGTGTATGATAGCCCATTGGAAAGGTATCGTTGAGGAGATTCATTTTAGGGAAAATATCAAAGGGATTTACATATTGAAAACCCGTTTTCCCAAAAATCATCGTTTAGGACCTCAAAACGGCTCCGAAAGTGAAAACTGCTAAAAATAGTAAATTACCAAAATTGTCAAAAAACTGTTTTTAGCTAGTTGAAAAAGGTGGGGGCCAGCGATATCCACCTGGATCAATCCTCCCTCATTAGGAATCAATGGTCTCTATTTTTTTGAGGTCACCCGTCAGATAAGGAAATTTCTGCTGAATTTGGCCCCGGGTGAGCCACTTGGCTTGGTGCAGGAGCTGCCCTGATTTAACGACTCGATAAAGCTGGATCCTTTGCTGTCGAGTGCCCTTGATCCGTGTGTCCACAATCTGATCATTGGATGCATGTTGTATGTAGTCAAGGTTGATCTCTATTAGTGTCAGTGGTTCTACTACTTCTGAGGTATCCAATAATGACAGTAAATAAGGGTGAAGGAGATCAACGTTGAACATTGGGTGTAGGCCAAGGAAAGGAGGAATGTTTATCTCAAAATCATTATCCCCCATGGTCTTGGTGATGGTGTACGACCCATAACGGAGTGGGTGAATATTCCGATGGGTTCTTATAAGGCGTTCTTTCTGCAAGTGCAACCAAACTTTATCGCCCACCTGAAACTTATGTGGCACCCGATGTTGATCATGGTGTTGTTTGTACTTGTCATTGGACTTATGTAGGATATCCTGAACCTGTTGGTAGATGTGTTGGATCCGCTCGATGAACTGAGTGGCTTTGTCAACTTCAGTTGGAGCAAGAGATGACTCGGTCGAGGTGACCGCAAGGGGAAGTGCAACATCTATGGGACCCAGTGGTTGGAATCCCAACCCCACCTGAAAGGGGATGTGGCCATTTGAGCTATGCAGGATGCGGTTGTAGCTATGCTGGACAGAGGGAAGGATCTGATCCCATGTGTGAGGGTGCTTTGAATTATACATGTGAAGGATATGCATAATCATTCGATTTATGACCTCGATTTGGCCATCTGTCTAGGGGTGGAAGGCCATGGATTTGGTGAGCTTGGTGCCCAAGAGTGACTAGAGGCTCGACCAGAATGTGTTGAGAAATCAAATGTCTCGATCTGAGACAATGGTTTGTGGGATTCCAAAATGTACCTAGACTCATTCAAAGAAGAGCTTGGCAGTGGCCTCTGTTGTGATGTTTTTCTTCTAGGAAACCAAAATCTCTATCTTAGAAAAACGATCAACAACCACAAAAAAAAAGTCATTTCCCCGCTTGGTGGATGGGAGGCCTGACATGTAGTTCATTGAGATGGATTCCCATGGCCTGTCAGGAGTAGGAAGAGGCATGTACATGCCCTGTTTCTTAGTGGTTGGTTTGGAAATAACATGGGTAGTGTAGGACCTGATATACTTGTTGACCTACTGTCAAAGTTTCATCTAGTAGAAATGTATATGTAGCATTGCCACTATATTTTCGATGCCGAAGTGTCCTGCCACCTAACTGTAGTGGGCTTCCCATATCATCTTCACTCTCTCACTTGATGGAACACAGATATGTCCCAGACGACACAACAACCCATCCTAAAGATGGAAATTATCGACATCTGCGTTTTCCCTCAACATTTGGTAGGTGGTGGCGAAGTCCGGGTCTGTCTCATAGAGTTGGGGCCATCCAGAGGTCTCATGGCCACAAGAGTCTATGACCATGGTGAGTGTCGTGACTGGTGGTCTGCTGAGGCAATCAATGACATGATTGGTGCTTCCTGTTTTATACTTGATGTTGAGGTGGAATTGCTACAAGTATGTGGACCACTTTTGATGGAAGTCATTCTACAATTTTCCATGTGTTTGCATGAACTGCAGTGGCTTATGATCAGTGTGGATGACTGTCTCCTTCCCAAGAGTGTAATGTCTCCACTAGAGGCAGGCTTGCACAATGGAAAACATTTCTTTGTCATAAGTAGGGTACTTACAGACACCATCTGATAGTGTCTCCCTATGATAAGCCACGGGGTGGCCATTCTGAGTGAGAATGACACCCACAACATAGTCTAAAGCATCTGTCTTGATCTCAAAGGGTTGTTGCATGGCTGTTAGTGAAAGTACTAGGGTTGAGCACAAGAGTTGCTTCAATTCATCAAGCACTTGTTGTTGGGACCGGACTCATGAAAATTTTTCCTTACCACCATCCCTGGTTATTTGGCTGAGGGCCCATGTAATATGGAAGAAGCCTAACACAAACCTGCAGTAGAAATTGACAAGGCCCAAGAAGCTCAGTGAGTGTGGTTGGAGATGGCCAGTCACAGATGACTTGGATCTTGGATGGATCCACATGTATGCCATGTGATTAGTGATGTAGCCCAGGTAATGGATCATGTCCATGCCGAAGGAGCATTTTTCCAAGTTGGCGTATAGCTTGTGCTACAACAGGGTGTGCAGAACCTGTTGAATATGCTGCAAGTGTTTGAACCAAGTCTTGTTGTAAATGAGAATGTCATCCAGATACACCAATACAAAAGTATTGGTGAATGGTCACAGGATATCTTCCACCATCATCATGAAAGTGGCTGGAGCATTTTTCAAACCAAAGGGCATGACCTGTTGGATTACTGAGAGGGGGGGGGGTGAATCAGTAATAGCGTAATTATAATCCTTTTTCTTCAAATAATCCAAGTGTTATATCAATGTATAATTATTATCCAATAATGAGCAATAAGAAATGAAAAATCACACA
>JZKD02S1603918.1:164646-175817 GCA_000966675.3 Picea glauca | reverse complement strand
TCATTAAAAATAAGGATATATCTTTAAAATAAAATAAATGTATCTAAAAATTGTGTATTAATTATATCACATTTCAAAGTGTGAGTAGTATAACTTATATAAATTATTAATAAGTCAAGAGGTTTTTTTACGATGTTTAAAAACAATTTTTTTTTGTTTATGAAGAATTATATATTCAACTAATCACATAAACAAAAAGAAGATGAATTAAATTGTGTATTATTATGAAATAATGAAATATTTAATAAGTGTTTTTAATTATATAATATACTATCACAGCCAAAAAAATTATGGCTGATGAACACCGATAGGCGAGAGCAAATTTAATCTAAATTTGTTGTATAAACTCCAACAAGAAATATGAATAAATATATACAACATTAAAATACATATAAAATGAACAAGATATATGAATACATATAACAGAACACAAAAATGCATATGGAATGAACCATTTAAAACAACAAAATCCTTATCGAAATTCTGTGTAGCACAAGCTAACTTGAATTTCAAGATTAAGATCAAAGCGAACCAAAATGCCTTAATATTGAGCCTATTAAATGACTTTAAGTGGCAACATAATTGGGGCAATTACCATATCATTTGAGAAACTCAAGTGGCAACATAATATGGGTGAGTAGTGATAGATTATTTAAAGAGAGTGAAGGAGTAGTAACGCTTGAATGTTTGGAAGGAGAAAGTATCGACTTAAGCGACAAAAATATAAACCCAGTATAATTGGTTCGCAAATTTTCCCTCATAGCTACACCTGCATCGATCACCTAACTTGAAATTGAAAAAGTAATCTATCAAATATACCATGCAAAATTGCATTTTTCAATACAGTTCAGAAGGAGAAACTATCTAGCTAAAACAAAAATAGATAAACCCAATATAACTCGTTCGCAATTTTTCCATCATAGATGCACCTGCGTCGATCACAGAAAAAAAGAAGCGTATACATCAAAACCTGAACCTAAAATCACCTACGCTCTGCACAATCAATTGAAAACACGGAGGGAATCCTCGCGGCCATAAGCGTCCGGCGAGGTGGGAAGTTGAAACGCTGAGGGGAGGTTGAATCCACATAACCATAAGTGTCCGGGGAGGTGGGAAGTTAAAAGGCTGAGGGGACGTTGAATCCACGCGGCCATAAGCATAAGCTCCAAATGACGGTGCTCTTGGCATCCAATTTCACTGTTAATTAAAATGCCCACGTGTTAATTTTCGACATGCCTTTGAAACGTTACTATTGGTAAACACAATATACAGGCAAGTCAACTCCTCTCCCTGGCCTCTCGTGGCATAGTGAAACGACGGATACATCTAGTGAAATGGCAGATACATCTCTTGGAATAGTGAAAGGGCGGATACATGGCTGATACAATAATTGTTTAGTAGACATGGCGTATAAAACAGTTCATTGGTAAAAAAAATTAAAAAAAATAATTTAAAAAATTACGGTAATCCGTGTAATCCACTACTAAAACTGAAGTAATTTTTCCTGAATTTTCTTAATTATGGTTCATGGCATTTGATAAGTTGATTTAGTAATTTTTTAATCATGTTATGTAAAAGTGAAAAAGTAAACATGATAAACAGATGAATTGATAAATGCAAGAGAGATAATTACACAAATCTCATTCATCCATTTGAATGTAAGACGAAGAATATGCTAGAATCTTGAATCCCTGACCATCAGATTAAATTTAGTAATTAAAAGAATGATTAATCGAGCAAGTCCGACAGGGGGGACGCCTATCGACGTAATTATAATGATGATTAATATTTATTGAGACTAAAATTGATTTATTAGACTTTAAGAAAAGTAAGAGACCACTTGTATTTCTTTAAAATGTTATTTTGATGTTTGAAAAGCATTAAGGGAAGCGTTCTAAAATATCTAAAGTTTTGATAACTTAGAAGGTCAGGAAGGTGGATATTGTGACAAATATTTTGAAATTGAAATCTGAGTATACATAGGACATTATAGGAGAACGTGTTTTCATCTTTAGCTTTCGTGATATCACAAAGTTGATAAATTATTTCTTGCCATGGTATTCTGGAAATTGCCCAACACCAATTTCATTATACAGCTCATAAAAAGTAAATTTTATTTTAACAATATTGATTATCTTCTTAATTATTATATAATTTTATATCCAAATAATAATTAAATTAAAGTTTTAAAAATATATACATACATTGATTAAAAGATATCCAGATTATTATATGTACCCTTACACAATAGTTGAGAGTGTCCTTTGTTTAAAAAACTAGAGCATGAGTAGCTGGAAATAGATTATGGATTACAAATGTACTAAAATTAGGAGTCCTTTGTTTAAAAAACTAAAGCATGAGTAGTTGGAAATAGATTATGGATTACAGATGTACTAAAATTAGGATTGCAATTTAGATATGTGTAAAAAAAAAAAACAATTTTCACATTTACAATTTTTAGAAACATTAATAAGATTACTAACAATATTATTAAAATGTCATTTGCAATGCAAACGAATATTAATAATGTTATTAAATAAATATTAATAATATTATTAAGATGTTATTTGCAATGTAAAAAGAAACAATTTAACAATCGAAAGTAGAACAAAACAAAATGTAATAATATGCACATGCATTTAATAATGCTCACATGCTTTTAGGAATTTTTTTTTATCCAAATTAGATCATTATCTTAACTTTCATCTATATTAGTACTTTTTGGGTGGAAAAAATTAGAGGAATCATATTGCAGATCCATTTTGACAACTGGTCCCAATTTGGGAACTTCGGTCCAAAACATCATATGAAATATTTCAAAACCATTTTGAGGCATCAAAATACACCTTTTATGGTTAAAAAATCCCTTTGGATCAAGCACCTATATTCTACACATGGGTGCAAGAATATCCTCAATCGAAGCTCGTACGTGAAAGTTATGCCTTTGACAAGTTGACCTACCGTGTTGACCATCATGGTATGAGTGGATGCCACATCATTCATCATTACATAAATGTGTGGGGCTAGCCACATAGTGTATTCTATAGAAAATTCTATAACTTCCAAACCTAATCACTAATTGAGGGTTGAGGAAGTCAATACCTTAACCCTAGACCGTTATTGGGCTATGTTAAATACAAGGCCACTAGGAGTAGTAGTGATTCCATTCTTTAACATTGTATTTTGTTCCATCGTTGAGAAAATCATATAAGGGTTGTTTTGTGAGAGAAAAATAGAGGAGGGGAGATTATATAGTGGCCATAAAGGCCACAATGTCAAAGGCAACTCGGTAGAGAATGCCTCTTTCTTTGTACTTTCATTTGAAGAAAAGAGAGCAGACTGGCCTCACCTTACAGCTGGGTTTTCTCCCATATTGGATTTCCTAGGTCATATATTGTGTTTATTTGTAAATGGTCTATGCATTTATATTTATTCTCTATTTTTCGCATTGTATCAATTTCATACATTTTAAGAAAAAAACAATAATTAAGGAATATGATATCTAAAGGAAAATAACCTTCACAGTAAATATTTCAGTATTTATATTAGATCTATTGTCACGAACTCTCATGTTGAATATCCACAACAATTTGTAGATCACATGTGCACTTTTTTTACTAAATTATTTTTCCGAATGTATGGCCTTCATCTCCAAGTGACGATATCAATGACGTTAGAGGATTTGAGAATTAAGTATGGATACGAGGGTCCTTGACATAGTAAGGAAATGAAACTTGGGGCTTATGTCATAGATTTTTCTTCTAAGTATCAAGGTCCCTTGAAAAACACCTCAAACCACTACACTTGACATCCTAAGGGAATCCTTGTCTTCCAATAGGGATGTATGCATTGATAGAATATTTTTAACACTAGTTATGAGTCTCAAGGACCTTGAAATGGTCATTGGAGAAAACATAGTGATTGGACCCTAAAGTAATTTTTTTGGAATACATGGCTATGAGAAACACCATGAACCACCACAAAAGATTGGTCAAGTTTATCCCTTCCTTTGACTAGGGATATGGGTGTCATTATGGTATTTTGATACTAGGTAGATGATTAATTGGGCCCTAGACATATTTGAAGGAGGAAACCTAGGCCTTACACCATAAAGGAATATTCTAAGAATCAAGGTTTAAGAATGACACCTTCATACACTACACATGACCTCTTAAGCATATCATTACCATCTAGGTGGGGATATTGATGATAATATGAAGTTTTTAGAACTAGGTATGGGCCTCGGTGTCTGAGATATGGTTAGGAGGGGAAAATTGAGTTTGAGGCCAAAATGAATATTATAGGAATTTATATGCAAGAAAAACCTGCGAACATTGAAGAGGATATCTGGCCTCTAAGTGGAGTTGTGTGTGCCATTACAATTTTTGACCAAAGTTATGGGTCGACAATTCTTCAAAATGGTGGAAGGGATAAACATATGATTTAGGCCTTTAAGGAATATTTCATGCATCCAAGGCTAAGAAAAACACCTTGAACCCACACACATGACCTCCAAAGAGTATCATTTTCCTCTTAGTGGTAATATTGGCACCATTAAGGTTTTTTGAGAAGTAGGTATCAATCTAAAGACTTGGACTAAGGTCTCATGATTAAACTTGCTTGGTAGGCATAAAAAATAGCTTACATAGATCAAGAACCATCATTCAGTCCTCAAACCACCAAAAATCATCTCTCTATGGGACATGTGTCCTTAAAGTTTCAATATGGACAACACTAGAAGGTTTTTAGCACCAAGTATAGGTCATGGGGTAACATACATGGTCAAGGGGGGTGAATCAAGCCTTAGGACCTAAATTAATCTTCCAAGCATCCAAATCCAACAAAAATGCACCAAACCACCACATGTAATGTATTAATACTATCATATCCCTCTTAGTTCATATATGGTCCTCATTAGAAGTTTTTGTGCTCTAGTTATGATTCTCATTTACTTGACCATGGTTGGTGGAGGAAATTCAGGCCTCAAGCCATAAAGGTAGATTCTAAGGATAAAGGACATGAAAAATGACTTGAACCATCACATAAGACATTATATGGGATATTTTTCACTTAAGAGGGGATATGAGATCTATTGGAAGGTTTTAAGCACTATATGTTGATCACAGTGCCTTGAACATGGTTGGGGGATGAAAACCTAGCCTTAGGCCCTAAAGAAAGATTTTAGGAATTTGGGGTTGATAATGTCACCTTTGACATGTGTCTCCGGTACTTGTACATGGTCAAGGGAGTAAAAATGAACCTTAGGCTTTAAATTAAGGTTCGATCCATCCAAGGCCAATAAGGATGCCTCGAAAAACCACACATGTTTTGTTGAGGGTATCTGAATTGGACTAAGATTGGCGTTTTCAGTCCAACCAGGTGGTTTTGAGTAGTAGGTATAACCTTGGAAATTATCTAGGGAAGAAGGCCATGCCTTAAGTCCTAAATAATTCTTTTTAGATCTTTCTTTCTGATCTAACGCATAATATTCATCCCTATATCATTTCTAGAGTCCTAGGACACATACCTACTACTCAGTACCATCTAGTGGCATTGACATCCCCAATAATATACCAAGGTTACCCTCAAGACACCATGTGTGGTTGTTCAAGGAATCCTTCTTGGCCTTAGATGGACATAAGATTCCTTTAGGGCCTCAGGTTCATGTTCCCTATATTGACCATGTCCATGGCTAAAAATACCTATGTTTTTTGTGACAACATTGGCCCTAGATGAATAAAATATTTCTTTAGGTACTAAGGCTAGGATTTCCTCCCCCAACTACGTGCATCACATCGTTACCAAAATCTATCACTTAAAACCTTCCAATAGATCCCATATCCTCTCTTAAAGGCTAAATATACCATAGAAAGGTCCTATACAATCATTCAAATCCTCTTTCATGTCCCTTTCACCTTAGAAATTACCATTATGGCTTGTGGCCTGAGTTTCCTCCACCAACCATGGTCAAGGATACTCTATATGCCTTAAATATTTGTTTAGAACCTAAGGAATGAACTTATTACCTATTTCATTTCCAGGGTCTTAGGACACATACCTACTTCTCAAAACCACCTAATGGCAATAACATACCTAGTAATAGCATAGATGATTTTAGGTGCTAAATTTCGTAAATGGGTTAATTTTCCATGGTTTTTGCGAAAAAAAGATTCTCCAATTTCCATTTTTTATAAAACATATTCACCGAAATTCCATATTTACCTTAAAAATCGCCAAAAATTTATAGAAACAATATAAAATCCTTAGAAATTTGAATATTTTTATAAAACTATCGCCAAACATTTTACATTTTGCATATTAAGGACTAGTAAGATTAGTCCAATTTTCTACATTTTAATATAAATTTCCATCCTTAAAATCATCCCTGAATCATAGGCCAAGGAAACCCTTAGGAGGCCATGTGTGGTTGTTTGAGGCATCCTTCATAACTTTGTATGGATAAAAGTTTCATTTAAGGCCTAATGTTCATGTTTCCTACTCTAACCATGTATAGGGCCTTGAGACCGATGTTTGAGGTGACATTATTGTTCTTAGATTCATAAAAAAATTCTTTAGGGCCTAAGACTAGGGTTTCCTCCCCCAACCATGTTCAATACACCATGACCCAAATCTAGTTATAAAAACCTTATAATAGATCTCATATCCCCTATTAAAGGCCAAGTATCCCATATACACGTCCTATGTCATGGTTCAAGTTCTTGTTCATGTCCCTTCATCCTTAAAAGATATATTTAGTGCTTAAGGCATGATTTTTCTCCCCTAACCATGGTCAAGGCTACTTTGGATGACATAGATATTTCTTTAGGACCTAAGACATGGCCTTCTTCCTTATATCATTTCCAAGGTCCTCATACATATACCTACTACTCAAAATCACCTAGTGGGATCAACGCCCCAAATAATAAGCCAAGGACACCCTCAAGAGGCCATGTGTGGTTGTTTGAGGCATCCTTCATGGGACAGGATGGATGGAAGCTTATGGTACGGCCTAAGGTTCATGTTTCCTCCCTTGACCAAGTTTAGGGACTCACAACGCATGTTTAAGTTTACATTATTGGCCTCAAATGACTAGAAGGTTTCCTTAGGGCCTAAGGCTAGAGTTTCCTCCCCTAACCATGTTCAAGACATTCTGACCCAAATCTAGTGCTAAAAACCTTCCAATATATCCCATATCCCCTCTTAAAGGTCAAAGATCTCATATAAAGGTCCTATATGGTGGTTCAAGTCCTCATTAATATCCCTTTAGCCATAAAAGGTAACTTTAGGGCCTGAGGCCTCCTCCCCCAACCATGTTCAAGGATGTTAGAATGTGTTACTCTGGAAGGTATTTCCTTTTTTATTATTGAAGAAAGTGTTGGAAGTTAATGTAATGCCATATTTCTCCATAAGTTTTATGTATCCCTAATCATCATTACGAGGGAGTGTTGAATGTGTTACTTTGGAAGGTAATAATGTCTAGTTTTATGTCAAAAGAAGTTGTAATCTTATGTAAAATATTTATCCCACATTCATCATGGAGTAAAAGACTCTTGTTATCAGTCGTTATATAAAGAGGTGAAATTACATTTATACCACATGTATTATTGGGATTTAATTTCTCCATATCTCTTGGTAAATGATAGAGGTAAGAGAGACCCATTAGATACACACAAACTAAAAAAGTATTATCTTTGTAAAGGGTAAATAATCTATGGAGGTGCTCTCAAGTGTAAGATTGGAGATTTTTGAAGAATAAATAAGACAATACCTTCCAAAGTAACACATTTAAACATTCCCCCTTAATGAATATTGGTGAGAAGGAACACTTATGGAGGAATATGAAATTACATCAACAAAGGATATGTGACTCATACATAGAGCTCAAAAACTTATAACTATTCCTATATCCAAACTAAGAGGGATATGATACTCTCAATACATTATTTCTAGTGGTTTAAGGAATTTTTATTGGATTTATATTCCTAGAAGCTTACTTGATTCCTTAAGGTTTGATTTTCTTCCCTTGACCATGTTTATTTCCCCACAACCTATACTTGGTGTTGAAAACATTCTAGTGGTGCACATATTGCAACTTGAAGGAAAAATATACCTTAGAGAGATCATTTGCGGTGGTTTGAGGACTCAATGATGGATCTCTAGCCATAGAAGATACAATTTATCCCTAGTGATAAATGTTCATCACTTGACCTTGGTCCAAGTATTTAGATCGATACCTACTTCTCTAAAAACCCTATTGGTGCCAATATTCCCCCTAAGAGGAAAATGATACACTTTATAGGTAATGTACATGGATTCAAAGTGTTTATCTTCTCTATGGATGCATGAAATATTCCTTAAAGGCCTAAACCATATATTTATTCCTTCCACCATTTTGAGGGACCCTTGACCCATAACTTGTGCTCACAAATTGTAATGGAACACATAAATCCACTTGGAGGCCAAATATCCCTTTTGAAGGTCATCTGTTTTTCTTATGTATTAATTCCTATAATATTTGTTTATGTCCTAAGACCTATTTTTTACCCCCTAACCATATTTGGTACACTTATGCCCATACCTAGTTATAAAAACTTCACAATATCATCAATATCCCCACCTAGCCAGTACAAAAATCATTGAGAGTTCATGTGTAGTGGATAAAAATGTAATTATTGAAACTTGACTCTTATAATATTACTTTATGGTGTAAGGCCTAGGTTTCCTCCTTCAAATATGTATAGGTCCCAAAGAATCATGTACCTAGTATAAAAAATCCTTTAATGGCATCCATATCCTTAATCAAATAAAGGGATAACCTCGAGATGTATTGTGTGGTGGTTCAACGTGTTTTTCATAGCCATCTATTCCAAAAATATTTCTTTAGGGTCTAATTATCGCACAAAATGTAGGTTGGGAGAATCTACACCCAATCCACAATTGTGAGACAACTACGAGAGAGTTTACCCACTACCACCTCAGATAAACCCTCCTGTGGCTTTAGAGATGGAGAAATCAAACACAAGGTGGGGAATCCTAGGTGACCCTAGGGGAAATGAGATGGAAGATGAAGTGTACCCCCAAAGGTAAATGATGGAAGCTAATAAGGGATTGAAAATAGTCTAGTATATGGTGGAAGATGTACCGCAGTGTAGAATACCTTCCAAGAAGTGGTTGTACATGCCCGAGACACAAGGAAAACAAAGATACAAGCTCAATAATGTGTTGGAAAAGAAAGTTAAGTTTTTTTTCCCTGATTTAAAAAAAAACAATGATATATATCAACAACAAAAGGATAATAAGATTTGCAAATAAAGTTTTTAAAAGCCTAGTTAAGGATGTAAGAGACAAGTTAGCAATGACTAGTTTAACTCAAGTATTAATGCATGAAACTTTAGCGAAAAAATAACCCTGTCATAAAAAATTATTGTGGAGATAATTATCATCCTTATGGATGCAACAAACAATTTTTTACATAAAAGAAATCAACCACCAAAAATTTCCAATAATCCACCCAAATGGTGCACTGAGACATGTAGATTATATGGGGGAACTTTTAGCAACTTCTAACGGTTGGTTTGTGAGTTATTAAGATATTTTTTAAGGTTTTTGTAGCCCTAATGGTTGTATATTAATTTTTTTAATATCAACAAGAATAACTTAGAAAACTGAGACTCCCTAGTGGCTCAAATATAGAGCATAGAATTGATTCCAATTTGAACAAGATCAATATCTCATTAAATCACATTTACCAAGGAAAACAATTTATTTCTCCAATGAAAAAATTCAGATTAGTTCCTTTAAAGTATCGTTTAATTGAGTCTTCAAAAAATTATTTAGATCAACAAGATCCATATGGGTGTAAATCCTCTTACTCACTAGGGTATTTCAATCAAACTAGGGTAAATCTAGGAGGCTATACACACGTGTACTTATCCTAGAAACCCTTTCCGAAAAATTACTTATAAACTTAGAAAATAAGATGAAACTTAATGAAGGGTGTATACAAAATACGCCTCCTATGGTTTCAACCAAAAAATACCAAGAATAAGAAAGAAATAACTAACAAATGAATATTTGTCTTACCAATTCCAAGAGAGAGAGAGAGAGATCAAATCCTAGTTCACCAACAAAATCACCATTCATGAGAAAGAAAAGAATCCTTCAAAATGGGCACACTTGTTTATCTCAATCATTCACTAAGAAATACCACCAAGAAACATTTTCACAAGAGATATATACCAAAAATTCCCAAGAGGGCGCAAATTTAATCCAATATGTCTTCTGACAATGGGAGAGTTGTGATTCAAATGAAATAGAGTTGATCTCTATTTATACAAAATGTTCTAAAACATGTTTGTCCACAAACCGTAGGGTAAAACAAAATATAATGGGTAAACATCCCTTACTTTTCCCCTTTACAAAAGTAATATTATTTAATTCATAGTTTGGAAATAAGAGAAACCCTGAAAACAAGACGTCATCCCTTTTTTGGGCAACATTTGGAACTTTTGATCATGTCGTTGAGTTGCAGAAGGGAGAGCTAGGCCTCCAAAGGACAATTTTATTCAAACAAATCCTTTTTTCCATGATCCATGGGCCTCTTCCTCCAAAAATTTCCAAATTTCCATCAAAGCATCCATCACCACCACAACCTAGCCCTAAGGTGATGTCAAGCCCTCAAAAGGTGATGTTTTGACCCTTCCAAGCAAGTTGTTTGGCATGTATGGGATGGGTAAGATCCTCCAAGGTGTCCTCTATGCCTACAAATGAATTTCATCATCATCCATAGTGTGGGCCCTTGTAATTCAACTTGTGGTATTTAAGCCCCATGGAAGCCCAAGGTAGGCTTGTTCTTCTAAAACTTCCCACCAAGCATTGTCCTGTAAAATCAAATGGATATGCCCTCCAAGGATATCAATTCAAATGCATCATTATGAGTAAATAAAGTCAATAAAATATTCACCTAATCATGTGCATAAAAAACCACCTCATCAAACTAAAGAATTTCTTAAAGACCTTATGCAACTTACCAAGTTTAGGTATGGGAGGGTAGCCAAGGTGTCCTATTGGGTGAAATGTCCCCTAGGTGGAGTGTTTCCCAATTGAAACCCATTTCTAAGACATGTAGAAAATATGACATGGATGGGGGGAAATAATTTTGGGCATGGGGT
>JZKD02S1603918.1:137106-159685 GCA_000966675.3 Picea glauca | reverse complement strand
AATCTTGGTCACAAAGCACGAGATTGCAGAGAGATGAAGGAAGATAATCATATGCCAAATGTCTGCATACCAACTACAACATGGAAAAAGAAAGAAATTCCACACAATGAAAATTATCGAATAACATTAGTCGCTAAAGAATGCAAAAAAGAAGATGAATGGTTCATAGATATTGGGTTCTCATCTCATATGACCGAAGATCAAAGAAAATTTGTTAGCTTGAAGAAAAAGGGTGGAAATGTTGCATTTGGAGATGAATCATCTACCAAAATACTTGGAAAAGGAACTGTAAAGCTTGGAAGTGAAAATGTAAAGCAAGAAAAGTCCTATTGGTTGAATATTTGAAGCATAATTTCCTTAGTGTCAGCAAAATATGTGATCAAGGATACACTCTTACGTTTGACTCCCTAAAATGTAAAATCAGAGAAAATAACTCAGGAAGATTGGTTGCAAATGTAACAAGAAGACTGAACAACATATACATCCTAGACATGAAGAAGAGAGAGAAGACAGAAGCCACACAAAAGGATTCCAAGGAAGAAAAAGTCCCAAAGACCAAAAATAATAATGAAGTATTATTGAGTGCCACATGTTTAGGGGGAGCAGCCCCAAAGAAGAAGGTTACCTTTTTCCATTAAACTTAGGGGGAGAAGCCATACCCTTTTCCATTGATGTCAAAGGGGGAGAGAAATTGGAATCATGATTATAGGGGGAGCATGAGTGTTGCCATCAATGACAAAGGGGGAGATCATTGGAATATTAGTTGTTGTCATTGATGTCAACCCTAGTCATGAGTTTTGGACCGCAAGATTGATGAAGGTATTTGGACATGAAGGAAAATGCACATGGAAATACAACACCCATGGATGGATAGTATACATCATTTTGTTTCTAGTGGTATGTGGCACATCACGTGGATCCTCGTGGTTGAGGAGAAATGAATTTTTGAAGATGACAAAGGGAATTGAAGAATAAAGTACATGTAGGCCCTGAAGATAATTAAAGAAAAAAATTACAAAATAAGAAAGTGTCAGGTCAGCCCTAATGTTAAAAGGAAGTGACATAAATGGTATAAATAAACATCGTTATACATTCATTTGACACAAGTCAAATTTCAGAGGAAATAAGAAGAAAAGAAGGCTGGATTTCAAGGGAGGATGAAGTCTTTTGGTGATGTGTTCTAAGGTATGTTATTTTTAGGTCATCTTACCATTTTTGCTATAACGTTTTTTCTAGAACTATTCAGATGGTGAAATCGTTATGGTATTGAGAAGACATATCAAGGTACCTCTGGTAAAAATTTCAGCTCTTAATTCTCTATAATTATGGAGATAAACTCTGTCGAAGATAGGGTTTGTGACCAGTCCTGAAGCTAGTCAATAAACAGGTGTTCCTGGTAAAAAAGTCATAACTTCTTCATCGAGAATCCAAATGAAGTGGGAAAAATTTCATTGGAAAGAGTACAGAATTTAGTTTCTTTTGTGTGAGTTTTGGAATTGGATGTTAATTATTGAGTGTGGGGAATTATGTGCAAGTTCACTCTCCTAAATAGACCAGAATTGAATAAATTCTACCATTCTTTCTATAACCTCTTTTTGCGGAGGATTAAAGGAGTGAATATTGGAGGAGTTTCAGAGAATACATTGAGTAATATTATCTATAGGATCAGAGTACTCCAAGAATTGAAGAATTGCATAAATTGAAGAAGTCTCGTGAAGCATTATCAGGTTTTATGTGATGATTGGTTGATGGTGATGATTTAATGTAAAGTTTTATTATCTCTCATATATTCTTGGGTGGAAGGAAAGGGCAAGGATGGAGAGTTCAAATCTCTCTTGATATTGGAGGATTATATCTTCCTCTTGGAGGTTTATCCCTCCCTTTACATTTGGAAGCTGTAGCTACCTTTGGAAGTCATTACTTCCCTTGAATAATAACTATTGATTATTTCTCATATATTATGCATCGTGTATTGTGGTGTATTGGTGTAACTCTTATACTATTGTTCATTGCTCATTGGATATAGTTGAATGGTTTAGGTATAAGTTGAAAAAGGTTTTAAATTTTACTTGATACTGATTCACCCCCATCTCAGTATCAACAAAATTGAGTCCACTTGAGTGTGGCTCCCTATGCCTAAGTGCGAATGAAGCCACTTGTTGTACTAGTGTTTATTGTTGAAAGGCTCGACCTCTATGGGTACATTGACTGGAAAATATTTATGAAGGTTGTTTCTTCATAAATTCACAGAATGTGGTTGATATTTCACTTCAGGTCAGATCCACAAAACTTTATATAGGAAAAATTGTGTGGTCACACACATATCGTACAAAATTCACATTGATAGGTTGCACAGATTTATAAAAATCCCACTTTATATAGTTTTTCTCATTTTTGAGTGAGGTATGTTAATTCCATGAGTATTCACCTCTTTGTATTATAATGATGACTTCCTTGATGATCACCTATATAGATGAGTGATATTTTTAGGTGATAAAAGATGCCCCTTGATGTGTGAGTTTAGGAGAAAATGTATAGCCTAAATACATCATCGTTTATTTTGTTATTTTCATTGATTCTTGTATGGAGAGTGAGAGAGAGAGAGAGAATTTTTGAGGTAATAAGGATGGTCTATGTAGGAAGAAGGAGAGATCCACTTGCAAAAACAAAATCCTACTAAAAAATAATATATTTATACAAATGACATGGTCATGCCCCATGCTCGTGCCATAACAATAAATAATTACATTGATAAACAAGAGGGTGAGACCTATGGTTATATCATCTAAAGTATAAATATTAAGATGATCCTTTAACTAAAAAACTTGATGAAGTAGGTATTTGTAGTTCCATTGGGGGAATCGGTAGTGGAAAGTGACAGTTCTAACAAAGAAATGGCCATGGAGCTTGAAGTGAACATTTTGTTTGTATGTTATTTACTTGAAGAAATTGGTGGCATGTCAAGCCTAGGGGTCTTCAATGCTAATTGAAAAAAATCAACATTTGTAGACTAAGACCCATATTGATGTGGGTATGTGTTGATGTCAAACATTGGGGGGTAAATGGAATAAAAGAGGAATGATAACTATCTATTTCCCATATGAGGCTCATCATTTATGTAGAAATGAGAACCAAGATACTGCAACATTCCTAGAAACTAGTGCTAAGGTTGACAAGAATGACATTGTGACTACAAAGAGTAAAGCACCCCTTGAAATAAATTGGTCAACATGGTATCATATACTAACTTGTAAGAGTGATATGTGGTTGTTAAGTAGGGACAAGTTCGATGTGAATATGAGAATGAATACTTTTCTTGGTTGCAGAATAATTGAAGGCCGAGAGTGGTAGAAATCAAATTTATAACTGGACAAAAATAGGGGTCTGATATCATGGGGACAGTGAGACATGGGCAAGGTAGTTTCAAGCTATAACTAAGGGTGATGAGGATGAAAAGAGTTTGTAGTTATGGGTGAAAAATTTTGGATCATAATAACGGACACTGGGATACTAGAGGTTGAGTTGATAAGATAGGTGTTTGTAGGATTGGTTGTTTAGTGTGAATGCTCCAACCAAGGGTGGCTAGGGCTAACTAAAGGTAAAAAATGGAACCATATGATGTGATTTCCTAAGTATACTTTCTTGTGCATAAATAAAAAGTTACTTTGTACAATTACCCAATGATCAAAGAATAATTTGGATTGAACGTGCAAGCACAAAGATGAGTACCCAACGATAAAATGACTCAGCCCTGTGAAGCAAGATTAGTGTAATATTATATGGAGGGTGCGGGGCCCATGGGTGGATATCTATTTAGGTGGGTGGATGAGGGATTAGACTATAGATGGTGAAGCAATATTGGAGAAGAAGAGGGGCTAATGAAAATGTGGAGGTGTATTCAATAGAATCAATTTAAAACTTGTGAGAATTTGGGAGTCCATGGATGATTGAGCTAGAAATATGATAAGAAGAAGTATGAAGTGTATTCTCCGATGTGAAAAATACTTGGACTCCTGTAATTATGTAGTAAAGAAACATGGGTGTCATTTTTTCTAGGGTATAAAAATGTGGGACAACCCATGTGAGGGAAAATACTATCATAAAACAACCAATAGATGCATAGTGGAACTGAGTGAAGTTGTGTTAGGGACCTAACCTCCCTAACCCCACACATAGGTAGAATAATACAATTCCATGTAATAAAAGCCAATATTAATAAGGCCTAACAATAAGGAATAATAAGTCAAATGTAAGAAGACCTAATAGAATCTTCTTGTTCTAGAAGGATCTTCCTCTAGATTGTTCTTTTGGATAGATAGAGTTAGTATAAATAGGAGTAGATGGTATGAGAAATGTTGTCTTGGATGTTATTGTAATAGAACTTTGCTCTACTAGAGGTTTCCCCCTTGAAGAGGCAAGTGAACATTGCTAGCATTAATCAAGGTGTTCTTTCTGGTGTTATTCTAGTATTATTCTTGTATTGTTCTGGTTATATCATTGTTTTTCTTTTATTTCTAGATAATTTTTTTATGTTATTCATACTATTTTATATAGGGAATACTACAAGTAGTATCAGACCACTTTCCTCAACAGAAAATTGTGGTTTAATTTTTTTCATGGTAGAGACGTATTTCGGTGTCTTCAAGCTACAAAGATATATCATTAAGCACATAAATCCATGGTTGGGGAACCATACATGCATGAAATAAAAGTGGTTCTTAATAGCACATCTATTGGCCACCCTTATAACCCTTGTTGGTACCCCTTCAAGTGGTAGTTCATCATACAACACCTGTATACGGATCGAACTAGATATCCTAAATCCCTCCATGGATAAATCGATCGGCCGCCTGACTTCCATAGTTCCACTGAGAATAACACTCAGGAATATACTCTCTAGTACCTGGGTAGTCCGGTAGTACGAATAAGGGCACGGTCTAGCCTCCTTAGTTGGTTCCCTGAGATATTGGCCTGAGTACTATTGTTGGAACCCACACATATATCAGAGAGATATAGCATAGGGAAAACCCTTGTCTATAGAAACCCTAAATACCCTACCCCTTGGGACAGAAAAAAAATAAAACAGATAATATCTATTGTCGCACAACTGTGCCTTTTGCATTCTAGTTGCGAAATTACTACACATTTCTTCCTGTTAAGCATTTGTTAATTTCTTCACTGCAATATTATTCAGGCCGGAGTATAAATCCACATGAGTAAAAGAAAAGAGTATAGTGTTCTTGCTAGCATGCTTATTTGGGACCTATCCCAGTGGGTTCCTCTCTTCTCCTCGATTCGAGTGATACCTATCATTTTTAACAAAAAAATGTTTTTATGGACCTGACCCTTCTATGGCACCCTTATTTGGCCCCTATCCCATTGGAATCCCATTTTCTCCCTAATTGAAATGGTACCTATCATTTGACACCCTTATTCTTAGTGGTCCCACCCGCCCTTACATACCCTTTGTGCTTCCCCTATACCATTTGCCTACACATTTTTTCAAATGTCCAACACCCGAGCCCAAGAACTCAATACCTTGATTGTTGAAAACCACCAGAACAAGTAAAACATAAAGAATATCAATTCAAAACTTAGCTCAATCAATTCGGCTATTTAGACCCTCCAGGACTAATGTTCCCACATCAGAGACCTCAAATCCACCCTTGAATACTTCATGGGTCGTTCCTAGAACCCTTCCTCTTCTGAAAAACCATCTTATTAGGATGACCATGACTCTTCCCATTACCAAGGTCCTCATACTACCCAATTTTCTCGAGACCTCCACCCCCCCAGAATTGAGGTGAATAAATTTGATGGATTGGATCCCACAGGCTGGGTCACCAAAATGGAACATTATTTCTCTTTGCATGGAATTATTGATGATTTATCCAATCTTCGTTATGGTGTCCTACATCTGGATCTGAAACGATGGAAATGGTGGCAATGGAAAAAAAAGGCCCACCAAGGGTATGTTGCTTGGAAACAGTTTGTGGCGGAAATTTATGACCACTTTGACTATGACACCCACCATTAAGGTTGTTTGACCAAGTTGAAGGAGTCTAGGACAGTGGAAGACTTTATTTCTGCATTTTAGAACTTAGCTTTCAAAACGGAGGGCATGTCAGATAATTTATTTAGGGAATTATTTATCAATTGATCCAGGTGGATATCGGTGGCCACCCACTTTTTCCAACCCTCTCAAAACATTTTTTTGGCAATTTTGGAAATTTACTATTTTTAGTAGTTTTAACTTCCGGGGCCATTTTGAGGGCCTAAATGAAGGTTTTTCGGGATCGAGCTTATAAATAATATCCAAAAGAATAATTTATCCCTCTAAATGAATCGCCTCGATGATATCTTTCCAACGAGTTGTCGTGCACCCCAAACGACGATCGTATGCCAAAGTTACGCCCCGGAGAAGTTGATACACCAAACTACCCAAAACAACGTCCACAAAACTGTTGGCTTTTCATCTTTCGAGGTTAGATTTTGGAATTTATTTATGATAAAAATTCCTTTGGAGCCTCATTGTAAAAATCATCTTCTTGCAAATTTGAGTAGCCATCACATCTCTTCTCAGAGATAAGCTGCCACCATTCTAATGAGTCTTTCACTCCGTATTTTTACAGTCTCTGTACATTTCTTTCATTAATAGAAATCGTGTATTCTGTATCTTTGTGTTTATGGTTGCATCTCTAATACATTTTCGTTATATTATTGGATATCCTTAATATCTCTGTGCATTTCTTTATTATATCTCCACTCTCATTTCGTGCCGAAAAATAATTCGGATCAGTGATATCGGAGCAGGCTGCTGCTCTTGCTAAAAAAAATTCAGTGCATGTCCCCAAGGAGGTCCGAGTATAGCAAGTTGGGTCTTGATATTGTATCTCTTGAAGACAATCTCTCTCGCATGCCCAAGAAACCCTCCATGGAGGAAGAAAATAAAAATGACGGAGTAGATGATCCTATCAATATGTTGCTTGAGCAAGCTCTCACGCGACAAAGGGACGAAATGATGAAGAATTTTTCCCACATCCTTCAATTCCTGTCGATAGAAAAAGGTGCATCTTCATCAAGCAACCACTTTGGAAGCACCTCTCCTTTCAAGGCATAGGTTAATTTTGATATTCCCATATTTGAAGGTCAGATAGATGCAAATTCCCTAGAGAAATGGTTAAATTTGTTAGAAGGTTATTTCTTTGTTCATAATTTTTTTGACAAGGAAAACATCACCTTCGCACTCCTTAAAGATCTCCCCCATGTCAAACATTGGTGGGAAACTTACTGGGAGAAAATTTCCATAGAGGATTCTAGAATATATGGGGCCGATCCCACTTGGGATTTTTTTGTGGATGCGATAAAGGAATATTATTACCCTGTTGGAAACTATGAGGACTAGTACATGAGATCGACCACACTGTGACAAGAGACGGGCCAAGCAGTTTCGGATTTCACCAATACCTACCATACCTTACCAAGTTGGGTATCAAAGACCCTGAACGACATTTAGTTCTTAAATATCGTGGGGCTCTACACAGATACATCCAAACTAAAATGGATTTTATGGACATCTCATCACTCAGTGTTGCTTATCGATATGTTGTTAAAATCGAGCAGAAATTTATGCACCAGAACAAATGGGAGTTTGGGTCTGCAAATATGCAACAACCAAAGTATGATAAAGATGACCCTAATAAACATTCTCCTAAAAACTAGTCCAAGCCACCGGAAAAGAAGGATCACAAGAAGACCAAGAAGGACACCAGAAAATGGTGCGATTTCCACAAAATCCCCTGGAACAACACTGAGGAATGTCCCTCAAAATAGTTATTGGTGGATGAGATCAAAGATAAGGAGTCGAACCATGATTCATAATATAATTCTAAAAATAATGGTAAAATACAGATCATCGATGCAGACTCCATTGTTATTGTCGTGACCACAACAATTCAACCAGAAGAACCAATAGATCCTAAAGAGGGGGACTGCCTTTTTCATTCACTAATGTGGGTGAAGGGGACCCCGTTGCATTTTATTTTTGATGGCGAAATCTAGAATAACATAATCGCATAAGAGGTCGTCAAACAATTGGGATTGTCGACAACACCACACTGGTAGCCATACAACATCGGTTGTCTTTACCAAGGACGTGATCTATGTGTCAGCCAACAATGTCGATTGTCGTACGACATCCAACCCTTCAAGGATGAGGTATTATGTGATGTTTCCCCACTAGATGTTTGTGATGTTCTCTTGGGCCAACCATATATGTAGAAGTGCCATGCTATTTATGAGTCTCAACCTCGTAGTGTCATTGTTACTCTAGGGGGTCATCTCTATAGGATACCAAAGGTAATTCCTACTATTGTCCCACCTAAGCAGTACCGCAAGGTAGTATCTCATACTAAAAAATTGAACTTCTTCACAGTCTGTTCAAAGCATGAACATAAGAACACCATTGTAGCCTTAGTCCAAGCACCTTATATCCAACAGAAGCAGGTTGATAAGATTGTAGCAAAGTGTAAAGATTCCTTCTGCACACAGGAATCTCATGTATCCAGACTAGTTAACAAGTTCCAACCCTTCCATCCACAGGTTTGTGACAACCTTCAACAAACTAATAAGTGCAACTTCTCCAACAAGGCAAGCATCTCGCAAAGATGTAGATTTAGCAAATGCTTTTCCCTCACCCCCGGTAACTCAACGCAATGGAGACCATTTCTTCCTAAGGAGGGAGGATTGATCCAGGTGGATATCAATGGCCACCCACCTTTTCCAAATCAAAATAGTTTTCTAGCAATTTTGGCAATTTACTATTTTTAGCGGTTTTAACATCTATGGCCATTTTGAGGGCCTAAATGAAGGTTTTTCGGGATCGCTCTTCTCAATGATAATCGAAGTAATAATTGATCCCCCTAAATGAATATCCTCGATGATACCTTTCCAACAAGCTATTTTTCACCCCAAATAGAGATCGTATGTCAAAGTTACACCCTCATGAAGTTGATACATCAAACTACCCAAAATGAGGTCCACAAAATTGTTGGCTTTTCATCTTCTCGGGTTAGGATTTTGGAATTTATTTATGATAAAAAGTTCTTTGGAGCCTCATTTTAAAATTCATCTTATTGTGAATTCAAGTATCCATCACATCTCTTCTCATAGATAAGATGCCACCATTCTAGTGAGTCTTTCACTCTGTATTTTTACAGTCTTTGTACATTTCTTTCATTAATAGAAATTGTGTATTATTGTATCTCTGTGTTTATGGTTGCATATTTGATACATTTTTGTTATATTATTGGATATTTGTGATATCTCTATGCATTTATTTATTATATATCCGCTCTCATTTCATGATGAAAAATAATTTGGATCATCAGTGGACTCAAAGATGAAACTCATGCCCGAGTTCTCATGGAATGCCTCTAGACTTGGTTGGAAGATACTAAACAAGCCAAGGAAGCACAAATTTTTTTATCCTCCTAGATCAAAAAACCATCCTTTCCTCCTCACCCTAAACCCACCCATTATGCCCCTCATGTAACTCCCCTCAAGATCCAGAAATTAATCAGGGTTGAAATGGTTGAACGTCAACTCAAGGGTATTTGTTATAATTGGGATGACAAATATTTTCCCGAGCACAAGTGTAAGGAAAAAAAATATTTTTATGGTTGTAACTGAGGATATTTCTTAAGAAGATATTGTTGTTCCACCCATGGAGGAACTACCACCGCCATATAATAATGCCCCACCCTCTGATCCACCAGAAGTTGACTTGGTGATTTCGCGTAATTCCCTCACTGGTTTCTATGCTCCCTAGACTCACAAATTAATTGGTTACATTAAATAGTAAATTCATCATCCTTGTGGAAAGTGGTAGCACCCATAATTTTATTCATCACTGCATTTCCCAAGAAGTCAATTGTTAAATCCTTACCACCAATAATTTTCAAATCATGATTTCCAATGGTGGTTCCATCAAATGTGGGAGACGATGTGAAAATGCACAGCTCAAAATTTGTTAGTATCACTTGAAATACAATATGTTTTCTATAGATATGGTTTGTTGTGACATTTTCCTCGGTGCCAAATGATTACGCACTCTAGGCCCCATTCTCATGGATTTTAAGGACTTAACCATGTAGTTCCAATAAGAGGGAAGATAGTATACATTCCAAGGCATCACAACAGGCTCCCCTGTGATCATCGGTTCCCATCGCATGAAAAATATCCTCAAAATAGGTCATTCGAGCATTATATCCCAAATCGACTCCATTCATGTTCTTGAGACACCTTTTGTGCATCCTGACCTCCAATCTATCCTCTCCCTCCACCAAGTTGTTTTTACCACTGCCAAATAACTTGCCCCTTCCTATGGAGTCCATGATCATTCCATCCCTCTCATCCTAGGAAATCTTCCTCCCAGTGTTCGGCCTTATCATCATCCATTTGAACAGAATAATGAAATTGACAAAAATGTTCATGAATTGATAGAAGCAGGTGTTATATGTCCTAGTACTATCCCCTATTCTTCCCCTATGGTCATGGTACTCAATAAAGAAGGTACTTGGTGCATGTGTCTTGATTTCCGTGACCTCAACAAACTCACAATTAAAGACAAATTCCCCATTCCTATCATTGATGACCTCTTGGATGAAATGAGTGGTTCTCAGTACTTCACCAAACTGGTTCTACATGCTGGCTACCACCTGATCTGTATGAAAGTCGAAGACATTTCCAAGACTGCATTTCAAAATCATGAGGGTCACTATAAGTTCTTGGTAATGCCCTTTGGCTTTTGTAATTCTCCCTCCACTTTCCAAAGTTTTATGAATAATGTCTTCCATCCTTTTCTCCATCATTTTGTCTTATTTTTCTTTGATGATATTCACATCTATAGTAAAACTTGGCCATCCCATATCTCCCATGTGAATCAAGTTCTCCATCTACTCTCTAAGCACCAAAGTTTCCTCAAAAAATCTAAATGTGCCTTTGGTGCCTCATAAGTGGAATACCTGAGTCATATTGTCGGAAAGGATGGTGTCTGAGTGCATCCTAAGAAAACTTAATCTATGAAGGATTGGCCTTGCCCTAAAACTCTTAAGATCTTGTGTGGTTTTCTGGGTTTAATAGGATATTATGGGAAGTTTGTTCATAATTGTGGAAAAATTGCAGCTCCTCTCACTTCTCTCCTTAAAAAGAAAGCTTTCACTTGGACTTCATTTGCGGATCATGACTTCAAAGACTTGAAAGATGTTATGTGATTAACCCCTCTCCTCACACTTCCATACATCACAAATATATTTGTATTGGAATGTGATGCTTCCGAGAAAGGAGTTGGGGTCATCCTCATGCAAGATGGTAGGACTTTGGAATTCACTAGCAAACAAATTTCAGAGCGATATTTGGGCCAATCCATTTATGAAAAGGAAATGTTAGATATTTTTCATTCCATGGATCATATACATCCTTTTTTATTGGGTCAACGCTTCCAAATCAAAACTGATCATCATAGTCTCAAGTATTTTTTGAAACAATGACTTTCATCATCACCACAACAAAAATGGATGACCAAGTTATTTGTGTCTCCTTCATTTACAAGAAGGTCAAGGAAAATGTAGTGATCGATGTTGTTTCCCAAAAATATGAAGAAGACAATTCCCTTTTCTCCCTCTCCTTCATTGTACCAGATTGGCTCCAAGCTGTTTGTCAGGAATCGCTGCAAGACCCCAAAATTTCAAGCACGATCCACAAATTTCAACACAATTCTTTAGTTTCTCCAACATATTTTTAGCAAAATTAAGAGCTTCTCTAAAAAGGTCTCTTGTATTTATGAAATAAATCACAACTTAACTCCATAGTTCTTTCTGGACTTCATTCCTCACCCACACCCTATGAATGGGTTTACCAAACCCTATGAACAGGTTTATCAAACACTATGAATGGGTCAAATGTTATTTTTTCTGGCATGGTATGAAACAAAATGTCTACACCTTTTTGTTTGAATGTGAGGTTTGTCAACACAAGAAGGAAAAAATTGTCAAAGATATAAGAGCACTCTAATCGCTTCTGATTCCCCCTGCTATTTGGTGAGATATTTCTATGGATTTCATTGTGGGATTACCTAAATTGGGAAATAAGTCATTCATCATAGTGGTCATAGATCGTCTCTCCAAATATGATCATTTTTGTGCTCGTGAACACCCATTCACTGCATCCACAGTGACTCAAATATTCATGGATAATATCTCCCACCTTCATGGCATGCCTAATTCTATTGTCTCTAACAGAGATCCCACTTTCACTAACAATTTTTGGAAAGAATGTTTCAAGCTACAGGGCACCCAATTTCATCTCAGCACCAACTATCACTGCCTAGAAAAATGGCTAGACTGAAATTGTCAACAAGTGTTTGGAAACATATTTGAGGTGTTTTTCATTTGAGAGGAAAAATTGGTGGGCTCAATGTTTACCCCTATTTGAATGGTGGTACAACACGTCTTACCATACAACTACTTGCATGACTCCTTTTGAAGCACTCTATGGCCAAAATCCCCCATCAGTTCTCTCATATATGCCAGGGGTATCGAAGGTTCAAGAGGTTGAAAAAAATATTATAGTCCGAGAGGCTATTCTTTGTGTCATCAAGGAAAATTTGGTCATGGCTAAGAATTGCATGAAGCAAAAAGAAAATCAAGGTCATTCTGAATGACAATTTTTTGAAGGGGACGAGGTGTTTCTTTGACTACAACCTTATAACCAAAATTCACTCAAAGTTGAACATTTTCAGAAACTTGCTCCCAATTTTTATGGTCCTTATATAGTGCTCAAGAGTGTGGGATTGGTGGCCTATTGTTTATATATACTTAGTTAGTTGAAACTCCATATTTTTTTCATGTTTCCTTCTCAAATAAGGTGATTGGAACCAAGTGCCAAATTGAAACCAGTCTCCCTAAGTTGGATGAATAGGTTTCCATTTGGTTTCAACCACAACTCTTCTTGGCCCAACGAGAAATTCATCTTCGTCAATGCAACATCATGGAAGTGTTAGTTCAATGGAAAGATACAACTCCAAAAGATGTCATCTATGAGCCAACCACCATTCTACAACAATTTCCTCATCTTAAGCCTTGAGGACAAGGTTGTTCTTCAAGGGGAGGGAATGTTAGGGACCTAACCTTCCTAACCCCTCACGTAGGTATAATAATATAATTCCATGTAATAAATTCCAATATTAATAAGGCATATAAATAAGGAAGAATAAGTATAATGTAGGAAGACCTAATAGAAGCTTCCTCTTCTAGAAGAATCTTCATCTAGATTGTTCTTTTGGATAGATGGAGTTAGTATAAATAGGAGTAGAGGGTATGAGAAATGTTGTATTGGATATTATTATAATAGAGATTTGCTCTGTTGGAGGTTTCCCCCTTGAAGAGGAAAGTGAACATTTCTATCATTAATCAAGGTGCTCTTTCTGGTGTTATTTTGGTATTATTCTGGCATTGTTCTGGTTATATCATTTTTTTTTCTTCCATTTATAGCTAAAATATTTATGTTTTTCATACTATTTTATATCAGGAATACTACAAGTTTTTGTGATATAAGATAATGTACACCTAAAGGCATATTTCTATAGGATGATACTAGTATATGCAATTATTCATAGAGGGAGTGAATACGTTCCAGTGTTCAAACATATACCTGAAAGGGACATGGAATGACCTTAACTGGAAAGGTTGTTATCCTATTGAAAAATACCTGCGTAAGAAAACCAAATAACCGCAGTGAAAAATACACGAGAGTAAAGAATGTGTTATGGAAATTTGATGAAATGATAATGAGTGAGCATCCCTGTAACTTGGGTGACAAGACAGGGCTCCCGAGGAAGGTGTGTGAAAAGTGGAATGGATTATACCATTGTGTAGAATGGAAAGTGATGATCATAGTGGTGTGAATGGTTTAGAAAACGAATCTCTTGAGCTCCCATATTAGTGGTTTAGAAACGAATCAACAATGCTTTTAAATATGATCCACATAAACAATGATGTTGAAAATATACACACTTGTGTGTGTGTGTGTGTGTGTGTGTGTGTGTGTGTGTGTGTGCAGATTTTAAATATATGCCTTTTTAAGAAAAGGAAAAAAAAATTGTATTTGTTTTTGTACATATATCATAATTATAATGTCTTTTATTTCTAACATAATTTTGTATTTCCTAGCTCATCTAGAAAAAACATTGCATGGTGGACAAGTACATAGGGAGACCTACATATTAAAAATAAAAAAATATTGATTATGTCAAGACCCTCAAATGTTATCTTAACAATAAACCTTGTTATTTTAGAGCTTCATTTACTTTATTATTTTTAAAAATATATAAAATTAACATTTAAAAATATGGAAAAATAGTATCACACAAGAACCATTTTTTTCCTAAAACTATACACATTTGCTTCAAGAATTTTTTTCATTTTGATACTAAATTAATGTCTTAACCCAAATGTATGCATTATATTTTAAAGAAAAAACAACATACCAATGTTAGAAGAACGTGAATTTTTATGAGTTATACAATTGTTTCATAAATAAAAGTTCTATATTATGAAAGCTTATTCAATTTCCTACATTTTCATACTTTGACACCATATTCTAATAAGTAGTGCATGTACCTCTAATAATTCCTCTCAATTGACAAGATAGGGTCTCCACTTAGTGAACTTGTGACATATCATGCCTATTTGTGGGATGTTAAAGAATACCTGTAATTTCACTAGACACTGATAGATACATCCCAAAATCCTTTTGTTAAACGTCCCTCCCAATACATCTTTCAAATAAATAAAAAACCCTATTTCTTATATATATCCATACTTTTACCTATTGACATTTGAATCTTTTATGACTGAAACGAAAACCTCACAAGGATATGAATCCGCCTGCATTTTTGTAGAGACGGTACTCATCTTTGGATGAAAGATATATATATGATATCTTGTACTATGAATAATGATAAACAACAAACTCCAACTCTTTGTTGCTTAAATTTATTCAATAAAATTGTTCTTCAATAACTTGATTTGACCTTTATGTGAAACAAGTTATTTTTAAAAATAGAAATGATTGAAGGAGGGATTCAATATCAGAATATATTTGACCTCAGCATCAAATACACAACCTTGTTAATCACATACAAATACATCCATATCTTCTTAAAGAGAAATAGGAGAGAATAATTTGATCATCAAGAAGAATTTTAAAAGAGTATTACTATTAAGATCAAAACGATAATTTGATAAGTCAATTTCAAATACCTTATACTTAGAACTTAGAGTTACAATATACAATCGAAATAAACCCCGAAGTTATTCTTTGTGGAGTTATATTCATGAAAGGTGTTCTTCATTACAAAATATCTAAGAGTCATATATATGGTTGTAAATAATCCATGATCACATAAGAAAAGGATTTTGAAAAATACAAGAAGAACACGTAGGAACTCAACCATGTGCCCAATTCAGAGATTCAAGCATAAAGCTATGAGAAATGGTGTAGAATAAGAGAAAGAGTGGAGAAGATGGTGATTTCTATTTGTTTATTAGAAGCTTCACTGCATATGATATAAGTACCTTCGTCTTATGATATTTTTCCTCTTCCCCTTCGATGGTACATCCTTTGTTGAAGCCTTCTTACCCTTTCAAAATCATATCTTCTAACTACTTGAGTAGTTAGGGATTTTCCCATACAATCTTCTGATTGAAATATTCACTTTAAATAATGCCTCATTTAAGTGTTTTTAATGAGTTCACATCAATAAAATATGCATCTTTAAAATGGGCCCCTTTCTATTTTTAATAAAAAAAAAAAAATAAACTTTTATTTTCAAAAAATTAATTAATTGTCCTCTTAAAGAGGGTTATTGTGTTTTAATTTTATGGATATGATAATTAATTTTTCATCCATTTAAATAAATCCATATGTTATCTTTATTTCCTTCACTTTCCAATGATATAATTTTTTTCCAAATATGACTCTCGGATCTCAAGATATGATCTCAAGATAATGCCTCATTTAAGTGTTTTTAATGAGTTCACATCAATAAAATATGCATCTTTAAAATTGGCCCCTTTCTATTTTTAATAAAAGTTTTTAAATAAACTTTTATTTTCAAAAAATTAATTAATTGTCCTCTTAAAGAGGGGGATTTTGTTTTAATTTTATGGATATGATAATTAATTTTTCAGCCATTTAAATAACTACATATGTTATCTTTATTGCCTTCACTTTCCAATGATATAATTTTTTTCCAAATCTAATTCCCGGATCTCAAGATATGATCTCATGAAGTCGAATTTTCAGGTAGGGTCATCAGAAAACAAGTTGACTATTATTTTAATGTTTGGTAACAATGTGGCCATTTTAAATCCTTAAACCTATACCATAATCTTCTTCATAGAATTACATTTTCATTGTTATACATTTTTCGCAAATTTATTGCACAGAGCTCAAGTTATGACCTTTGCAAAGTTGTGACTCAACAATCATTCATTAATTTTATTGGAAACTATGGGCCCCTGATATCGAATTTGTTTCCCTCCTTTGTAAAACCTACTTTGTAGTAAAAATCATTATCCCACATGCATGGGAGTATGGGAGTCTTAATGGTATAAAATATTAATTTTATCTTGTTGAAATACTAAGAGGGGCGGAGGCGGGGGCGGGGGGGTGAATAAATATTGGTACTTTTATTACTTTTAACCACGATATGCATTGTTTAAATTTATGAGAAGTTCATTAATAACATTCAATACATTATGAGAATTATAAATAAATGATGAAAAATCAACAATGAAACAAGTACACAGTACACAAGTATTTTACATGGAAACCCAATGCAGGAGAAAAACATAGAATTATTTTCTTATATGTAAGAAGAAATACTTTCATAGGAAGCACAAACTTCATTTTTTTCCAACTACAACTAGAAGGAGGCTCCACCCGCCTAGTTTCTCAAGATTCAACCTGAAGGAAGATACAACCTCCTTAGTTTTTCGAAACCAACAGGAAGGAGGATACAACCCCATTTCCTTTCCCTATCCTGTCGCCTTGAAATATAAGTGCCACAATCATTATTATTGCCACTGTCACTCTATCACTATCAAATTGTCCTTGTGGAACTTGTCACTATAAAATCTGTCACTAAAAAATTGTCACTCAAAATATGTCACATCAATATCATCAACCAATCATATCTGATGACATAGATCTCATACTCACTATCACAAGTGTATATCTCAAACCATGTATCTAAGATAACAAATATGTATCTATAATAATATGCCATACATGTACCAACATCCATAAACAAACTATAATGAACTTTCACATCAACCCTATATCAAACCCTCACTGTTATGCAACTTGAATATGTACCAATAAATTCAAGAAAACACCTCAACCAAACTACCTCAACCATGTGCCAAATGACACAAGATATGCCTCAAAAAAATACCCAAGAAAGTGTGCCAAGTACAAACTACAAGTGCAACAACAATGTTCCTTTGTATATCTACCTCATACACCATGTACCATATAACCAATAACACCTCAAGGGAATATACTCAATCTCACATGACCATACCTCAAGCAATCACCAAGATCCCACTTCAAACTACCATAAAACATACCTTTCACTTATGTAGATGATTTTGTTGTACCTGAACACTCTCACATATTCCTGTAGCCTCTCCTCAACTCCTCCAGTTTGATGCACACCTCAACCTTCAGATATGGCTTGTCCTCGCAAGACAAAGTTGGTTGTCTAGCGGGTCCTCACGTGACACGCTATAGGAAACCCATGGGGGTCCCTCGTGGGACGCTCGTAGTCTGACCCATGGAGATCAACTAAGTCAGGGTTTTCAAAAAACCCTTGCTATCTTTGCAGTAACGAGAATTTTTTGTTTCTCTTCCTTTTCTACGTCAGATTTGTCAATGAAATCCCTACCAAAAACCTTTCACAAGATAGATACTCAATGTGCTCAATAGGTGCTAATGGGAGTCTCTTGATATATTATTTATACTTCCCAAGTGTGTTCCTTTATGGGCTATCTTGTAGTAGTTTTACCCCTTTTTTTTCTTCCAAGGCTAACCCACATTCTTGTTGCAACTACTCTACCCATAATTAGTAAACTCATAATTTCTTGTTGCAAATAATTTATTTTTAATTATTTTCTTGTTGCAACAACTTTACCCATAATTAACTTCTAGTTGCAACCACTTTGACTAGAAAATTTGTTGATGAGTTTCTAGGAGCTTCTAGAATAATTAACTTCTTATTGACCTTCTATTGGTTTCTAGATTATTCTTGAGTGTCCTCCAACTTCATTAAGCCATATCTCCCTAACCATGATGAAACATGTGGTGTACCACATATCACTAGAAATGGTATGACATTTACTACCCATATATGAAAGTATTTCTTGAAAATACATTTATCTTCATGTATTTACTCCTCTATCAACTGTCGGTTCCATGAACATACCTTCGGGGGGCTATAGGAATTTTCTACCGGACTTGCTTCAAGGGTTGACATCAATGAAAACTAACCCAATATTTAAACAATATCCCCCTTTGGCATTGATGAAAACACAGTGATGCAATGTTGATGGAATGGAAACACTTATGCTCATGCTTCCCCTATGACCATTTCTCCCCCTGTAATCATATCTCTATTCTTTTATCACCATTTCCATGCCTCTGATTACTCTCTCCCCCTTTGACATCAATGGAAAATGGTAACTTCCTTTAGGGGATTCTCCCACTGTTTGAAATGTCCTTTGGGATACTTCTCCTGTCTGAACTTTCCTTTGGGATACTTCCCCTATCTTCAAGCTTCATATCTTTCTGCTTCCCTTTTTTCCTTTCATGTTGCTTCCTCATGTAAATCCATGACATATATGAAAGTAATTCAAAAATTCTTGTCTTAAAGTATTTTATATCTTCTCTCCCCCTGTGGTGTTGTTCTTAATGTTGTGTAATTCACTATGGGGAACAAGGATGATTTTAAGGATGGAAATTTATTTTTAAATGTATAAACCTTGGCGAATATTACTAATCCTTCATATGCCAACTATAAATGTTTGGTGATATTTTTGTAAAAATATTCATATTTCTAAGGATTTTATATAGTTTTTATAAAATTTTGGTGATTTTTAAGGTAAAATAATTTTATCCTATAGAATTTGGGCGAATCATTTTTAAAATAGCGAATCTCATTTTTGGAAAAACCATGGAAAATTATCCCATGAGAGAAATTTAGCCCCTGAAATCATCCATGATGGGGAAGAAACTACTCCAAGTATATGTCAAAAGGTACTCAAAATCCTCCCTTAGAATAGTTTTGGTGAATATATCTACAATCTGATATTTTATCCCAACATACTCGACTATGATTTTCTTCTCTGCGACCTATTCCCATAGAAAGTGAAACTTGATCGGAATGTGTTTCTCCTTGGAGTGCCTCACTGGATTCTTTGAGATATTATGGAAAATGCGTTATTACAAAATATCATAATGAGCTCATCATATTCAACTTGTATATCTTTCAAAGTTTGTTTCATCCATAGAACTGGAGTACAACATGATTTTTCTATAATATACTCTGATTCTACTGTAGAAAAAGATATCGATGATTATTTCTTGCTTAACCATGATACCTGACACTCACCAAAGTAGAATATTTCTCCACTTGTACTTCTTCTATCATCAATACAACTTACCTGATTTGCATATGTGTAGGAAACAAGAGATAGATCATTCCCTTTTGAATACCATAATCCAAAATCTTTTGTACCTTTGAGATATCTGAATATCCTCTTTACTTCCATGACATGTGATTCCTTTGGTTCTTCTTGAAACCTTGCAACCTGTCCAACTTCCTACATCACATCCGGTCTATAAGTTGTCACATAGAGTAAGCTTTCAATCATCTATTTGTACTATTGATCCAAAAGCGATCCACAAAATACTAAGGATAACTCATAATTCACAAAAGCACCTTAGGAAGCTTAGAATGGCCTCAACAGATAGAGAAAGGGAAAAAATTCAAAGTCCTTCAAACTTAGTGAAATTGGCATCATTGCGAAGAGCGCATCACAAGATTTCCAACGACATAAACGGCTCAACAAATTGAGTTACGGATCAAAAAATATTCACGGTCAAAGTTTTGGTCAACCTAGCCCAATTAGCAGGGATGAGTCAGCATTTGCACTGTTGACATCAACTTTCATACAGGGTACATGGCACACGTAGAGTATGACACGTGTCATGATGATGTGGCAACACCAACGGTTTCCAAGTGTCACCTAATTTTTGCATTTTCTGGTCAGTTCGTGGACCAATGGAAAAGTTCCATGTGGCAATTCGTACATCCATGTGGCAGTCTGTACAACCACCTAGTAGGTGATGTGAAAATATAAGGATGTGCAAGACCCATGGTAGGGTGATGTTAGTGCCACATCAGTAGCTGACTGTGTAATGGGAAACCAAAAGGGAGGTTCCATGTGGACCAATAAGGAGGTGCCATGTGGCACCCACAATTTTCCTAATGAGGATTGGATCCAAATAAACCAAAAAAAAACGTCTGGAAACTGGACCGGCCGTCATTGGACTCAGCGACCAGAATCAACGCAACATAAATATATGTATAGGGTGGAGCCGACGGCGTGTATCGATTGGTCGATGCATTTTTCGGCAGACCCCCGCCAAACCAAACAGTCACATCGCATAATCCACTATGTTTTTTTATTTAAATATTTAAATTTCCCAATGCACGGGGAAAAGGTGTGTGCACCAGCCTGTACTCAGCATGGATTTTAATGCAAGAGTATTGTCATTAACATAGGTTGCAGGCACATAAACTGAGCCGAGATTTATCTTGGGCCTCAGAATGTTAGAGTCAGATCGAGGCATGGAGACATTCATTTTTGGGTAATTCGATGCCACGAATTTAGTGGTGATGTATGTTTTCTTATCTGAGAAAATCTTTTGCAAATTAAATCCAGAATGAGATATACTTATGTATTTTACCAAATTCTTTTGTTTATTTAATAAAAAGGCCTACCCATTTGAGAGCAGGAACCAGAGACATACTCCACCATGGACAAACTCCATTATCACGTTTTCTATGTTCAGATATGATGCATATGTCTCTTCATTATTGAGTTATTCCTTATTTATGGTGCAATTCATTTTTGTGCTCATTTAATACAATTCTTTAATAAGTCACATCGATGAAAATATCTTGGATCAATTGTCTTTGATCTGCACCCTTGGAATCATCATCCTTACTTAACTTGCAATTGTTCTTCATAGGAGTACTAAATGGTTTGCAATCTTCCATTCCAAATTTCTTTAGCATTTCTCTGATATACTTGGTCTGAGAGATGAATATACCTTTGTTTCTCTGACATATCTAGAGACCCAATAAGAAAGTCAACTCTCCAGGTAATGACATATCTAATTCATTTTGCATGTATTTGGAAAATATATTACTCATACTATCCCCATGACTTTCAAAAATAATATCATCAACACAAACTTCAATTATCATGATAATATCTTTATTTACCTTTATGTAGAGACCGTTTTCTGCATTTCCTTTCCTGAACCCTTGTTCTTGTAAGTATATTTCCATTCTTGAATACCATGCTCTAGGGATTGTTTGAGACCATATAATTCCCTCTTCAACTTGCAAACATATTTTTCCATTTCTAATAACTGAAATCCTCCTGGCTGCTCGATGTTAACTTCTTCTTCTAACTCGATGACTTTACATCCATATGATACACCTTGATATTTTTCAAACATGAAAAATCTAGGATCAACCTGATTGCTTCCATTATGGAAACTGGCAAAAATGTCTCTTCAAATATATATACCTTCAATATGAGTGTATCATTTACAACCAATCTTTCTTTGCTCCTCGTAACTTGTCCATCCTCGTTCAATTTATTTCTGAAGACCCACTTTGTACCAATCATGTTCTTTTTCTTTGTCCTTGAAACAAGTTCCTATGTGTTATTCTTCTCTATCTAGTCCAATTCTTCATCCATAGATTTGACCCAATATTCATTCTTGTTGGATTCTTCAAAACAATTTAGCTCAATTGTGGATAACAATGCTAGGTGTTATTGTTTCGTTTAATGTATTCTTCTCTTGGTTTCAACTCCTGCATATTTATTTCCATTGATCTATTCTAGTGGATTATTTTTTGGGACTCATTTCCTAGGTGTATTTGGAGGTACCTGGATATCTTGTTTCTCTTGCTCTACTTCTAGCTGATCTTCTTCTTCATCTACCTTTAAATCTTCTTCGTAATATTTTTCCACTGAATATTTTCTTCCTTATTTTATCTTCTATCCATCTATATCATCAATTGTCACATTGATGCTTTCTACTATTTGTAACATCCCGCTCTGGCGCACTGAGGACACTTATTCTTTGAGGACACTTGCTCGCAAGTGATCTGGACCCTTTTTATGTTAGACCTATGATATTTGATTATGATGTGATT
>JZKD02S1603918.1:97892-113243 GCA_000966675.3 Picea glauca | reverse complement strand
TATATATATCAGTGATATTTCTAGCATGGTGATTGTACTAAAATCTTTTACATGCTCAAATTATGTCCATCCCAGCCTGGAAAAAGAACATAACAGAATGAGAACCCAACTCAAGGTCTTCGTCCCAATCCCGAAATGGTACAAATCTAGCCATGTGAATAAAGGACATGATGTCAAATATGGTAGACACCACTTGGTTACCGATCATTGAGGTATACCATTAACAAGTGTGAGAGAAATAACCAATTATGACAGTCACTCCCTAGGTACCCTAGTACATTCCAATGAATGTGAATAAATGAGATGATATCAAACATTCCCATAATCATCTGATCAGAGGTTAATGATGTGAACCTATTGTTGGAAGTGATGAGGCCTTCCATTAAGGCATGCAGATCTCAAGGTACTAACAGGTTTCTAAGTCTAATTCATGGATAATGTGATGAAGTTGATACGAACAGACTCATTGAAGGAGGTCCATGATGTATCCCCCATCATCGACATGAAACTGACACAAGAAAGTGATGTAAGATGGTCGATCAAATGAGTAAGGACTAACATAGGAAATGGAAACTGGTAATATTACAGATGGATGGATTGAAGTGAAACTTCCCTCGAACATGATGAGGCACAAAAAATGACTTGGTAGAAATGACTCAACGAGTACTAAAAATGTAATGTGATGAAAATAAGATCAATCTTTGACTAGAACAGAGAAGTATAATGACCCATGGAATTGGTATGAATCAAAGACAAACAAATTACCCAACTATCAAGCGAGACACAAATAGGTTCCATGTTCAAGGGTGACAATAGCTTCCATAAAGGATTCCAAAAAACTTGATCCACTTCCTTCAATTCCTCCCCCATCCAGATAGATGAGTACCTATTTCTTGTTTAATGAGCTCAATGAGGATAAAATGTGCTCAGTATAACTCACATTCAGTAAGTTCCTCTTCACATGTTTAATGAACCTGAAGAAGTAAGGGTTTGGTTATGTATGGGTCCTACATATTGGACTCACATAGGTCCTTCAATGCATAGTTTTATGAGCCCAATGAAGGTAAACTTGACGATTTTTCATGTTTAGAGAGTATTAAAAGAACTTAAAGATGACTTCATGGATGACTTTTTCATAAATTTAATCTCCCAATTCCAAAAAAAGTGTAAAACAATAAAGGGGAGAACTCTTCTACTCATGCTTGACTAGAGTATTCATTTTTCGTAATTAGTCTCGCAAGGCTGAAAATTTGATAAAATACCACTCGAAAGACGCCCTTTCAAACCTTTTAATGAGTGTCAAAGGAAACAAGCTCATTTTACAATCTTTTCATTTTTAGGGAGTCTGAAAAGAGATTAAAGGAGAATACAAAGAGTTCCTTTTTCATATAGATTTTATGAGTCCAAAAAAGAGATAAAATTGTACTCAGTAACCTATTCTCATGGATTTAATATCATGTGTAGTATTCTAGATATAAAACAATATGAATAACATAAATATTTTAGCATAGAAATGGCAGAGAAACAATGATATAACCAGAACAATACTAGAATAATACAAGAATAACACCAGAAATATCACCTTGATTAATGATAGCAATGTTCACTTGCCTCTTCGAGGGGGAAACCTCCAATAGAGTAGATCTCTATTACATTAATCTCCAAGACAATATTTCTCATACCGTCTATTCATATTTATACTAAATCTATCGATCCAAAAGAACAATCGAGGGAAGATCCTTCTAGAAGAATAAGCTTCTCTTAGGTCTTCTTACACTTGACTTATTCCTCCTTATTGCTAGGCCTTATTAATATTGTCCTTTATTACATGGAATTATATTATTCTACCTACATGAGGGGTTAGGGAGGTTATGTCCCTAACATTCCCTCCCTCTTGAAGACCAACCTTGTCCTCAAGGATTAAGATGAGTAAATTGTTGTAGAATGGTGGTTGGTTCCTAGGTGGAATCTTCTGGAGTTGTATATTTCCATTGGACTAGAAATTCCTTGATGGTGCACTAATGGAGATGGCACTCTCACTGGGATAAAACTGCTTGTGGATAAAACCATATGGAACTTTCTTCATCCAACTTAGGGAGACTAGTTTGATTTTGGCACTTAGTTCCAAACTCAGGATGGAGCTTTGACTGACTTGGTAGAGATAACTGATAGGCCAAAGATCCCACATGCTTGAGCACTGTATAAGGACCATAAAATTTGGGTGCAAGTTTTTGACAATGTTCAACTTTGAGGGAAGTCTTCTTATAAGTTTGTAGTCGAAGAAACACCTAGTCCTTCAACAAAATGTCATTCAGAACAACCTTGATCTGTTTGTTTCTTCATGTGATTCTAAGACATGACCAAATTGTCTTTGAGGGCAAGAGGAATATCCTCTCATATTTTAATATTTTTTCAACCTCCTGAATCATCGAGACCCTTGGCATATATGAGAGAATCGATGAGGAATTTTTTCCATAGACTTCTTCAGAAGGAGTCTTGCGAGTAGTTGTATGGTAATATGTGTTGTACCACCATTCATCTAGGGGTAACCATTGATCCCACTGATTTTTCCTCTCAGATGAAAAAAACCTCAAATATGTTTCCAAACCCTTTTTGACAACTTCAGTCTAGCCATTCATTTATTGGTGATAGGCAGTGCTAAGATGCAATTGGGTGCCTTGCATCTTGAACAATTCTTTCCAAAACTTACTGGTGAAAGTGGGGTCTATGACAGAGACAATATAATTAGGCATGCCATGAATCTTGAAAATATTATCCATGAAGATTTGATCCACTATTGCAGTTGTGAATGAGTTTTGAAGAGAAACAAAATTATCATATTTGGAGAGATGATCTACAACCAACATGATGACTCACTTATTTCCTGATTTAGGTAATCCACAATGAAATCCATAGAAATATCTCACCAAATAGAAGGGGGAATCAAAATAGGTTGCAATGTTTCTGGAGCTTTGACAATTTCTCCCATGTTGCATTCACAAACCTCACATTCATTCACAAAGGTGTGGATGTCATATTTCATACCATCCCAGAAAAAGGAACGTTTGACCCATTCATAGGTTTTGATAAACCCTGAATGCTCAGATGTGGGTGAGGCATGAAGTTTAGAAAGAACTGTGGATTTAAGTTGTGATTTCTTACATAAATAGAAATGACCTTTGTAGCGAATCTCTTTATTGTGCCAAGAGTACCCTAGCAAAAATGAAGAATTGTGTTGCAATTGGTGGAGCATGTGAGAAATTTTGGGGTCTTGTAGCCATTCCTAACAAAGAACTTGGAGCCAATCTACTAAAATGAAGGAGAGGGAGAAAAGGGACCCATCTTATTCATATTTTTGGGAAAGAGAATCAACTACGACATTTTCCTTTCCCTTGTTGTAAATGATCTCATAATCATAACCAAATATCTAGGTCACCCATTTTTGTTGTGTCGGGGATGAAATTCGGTGTTCCAGAAAATACTTGAGACTCTGATGATTAGTTTTGATTTGGATTCAATGAACCAATAAATAAGGATGCCAACGATCCACTACATGTAGAATAGCTAAAATTTCCCTTTCATAAATGTATTGGCCCAAATGTCTCTCGAAAATTTAATTTCTAGTGAAGGCCAAAGGCCTTCCATCTTGCATGAGAACGGCTCCAATTCCTTTCCCAGAAGAATCACATTCCAATATGAATGTCTTTATGAAGTATGGAAGTGTGAGGACATGGGTCGAGCACATAACATATTTCAAGGCTTGGAAGGCATGATCCACAACTGAAGTCCAAGTGAAAGCATTCTTTTTAAGGAGAGAAGTGAGAGGAGTTGCAATTTTTCCATAATTGTGAAAAAACTTCCTATAATATCTTATTAAACCCAAAACACCATAAATATCTTAAGAGTTTTAGGGTGAGGCCAATCCTTCATAGATTCAATTTTATTAGGATCCACTCGGACACCATCCCTCCTAACAATATGACCCAGGTATTCCACTTCTGAGGAACCAAAGGCACATTGATATTGTTTGAGGAAACGTTGGTGCTCAGAGAGTAGATGGAGAACTTGATTCACATGGGAGAGATGGGAGGGCCAAGTTTTACTATAGATGAGAATGTCATCAAATAAAAATAAGACAAAATGACAGAGAAAAGGATAGAAGACATATTCATAATACTTTGGAAAGTGGAAGGAGCATTAAACAATCCAAAGGGAATTACCAGTAATTCATAATGACCCTAATGTGTGCGAAATGAAGTTTTTGGAATGTCTTCGTCTTTCATATGGATATAGTGGTATCCATAATGTAGATCCAGTTTGGTGAAGTAATGAGCACCACCCAATTCATCCAATAGGTCATCAATGACATGAACAAGGATTTTTTCTTTGATTTTGATTTTGTTGAGGGTGAAAAAATCAGGAACACATGCACCAAGTACCTTGTTTCTTGAGTACCATGACCACAAGGGAATAATAGGGGCTAGTACCGGGAGGGATAATAATGGAATATAGTAATTCATGAACAATTTTATCAATTTCATTCTTCTAGGAAAAGGTATGACGATAAGGCAAAAAATTGGGAGGAAGTTTGCCTGAGATGAGAGGGATGGAATGATCATGGACTCCACAAGAAGGGTGAAGTTATTTGGGAGTTGTAAAAACAACTTGGTGGTGTGAAAGGATAGATTGGAGGTCGGGATGCACAGAAGGTGTCTCAATAGCATGAATGGAGTGGATTTTGGATATAATTCCCTAATGACCTTTTTTGAGGATCTTTTCCATGTGATGGGAATTGATGATCTCATGGGAGCCTATTAAGATGCCTTGGAACTTATATTATGGTCCCTCCTATTGTAATTGCATGGTTAAGTCCGTAAAATCCATGAGAATGGGGCCTGGAGTGTGTAACCATTCAACACCAAGAAAAATGTCACAGCCACCAATGTCTATACCAAACATATGGGATTCCAGGTGATAAAGACCAATTTGGAGTTGCACATTTTCACATCTTCCCCCACATTTCATGGAACCTCCATTGAAAATCATGATTTGAAAATTATTGATGACACAGATGTTATAATTGAATTCTTGGGAAATGTGGTGATGAATAAAACTATGGGTGATATCATTGTCCACAAGGATGATGACTATCTTATTTTTGATGTAACCAATTAATTTGAGAGTATGGGGAGTAGAGAAGCCAATGGGGGAATTAAGGGAAATAACCAGGTCAATGTCTGGTGGATCAGAGGGTGGGTTCATATCAGATGGCGGTGGTAGTTCCTCCATAGTTGAAACAACCATGTATTCTTCAGAAATATCCTTATTCGAAGCCATAAAAATCTTTTGTTCCTTAAAATTGTGACCGAGAAAATATTTTTCATCACATTTATAACAAAGACCCTTGAGTTGACGTTCAACCATTCCAGCCCTAGTTAATTTTTGGATTTTGAGGGGAGTTGTAGGAGGGCAATAATTGGTGGGTTTAGGGTGAGGAGGAAAGGAGGGTTTGAAGGTCTGGGATGATACAATCTGTTGTGCTTCCTTGGCTCATTGGGTAGCTTCCAACCAAGTCTAGGGGCATTACATGAGAACATGAGCACAAATTTCATCTTTGAGGCCACTGATAAATCATTCCCTAAATAAGTCATCTGACATGCCTTATGTTCTGAAAGCCAAGTGCTCAAATGTGGAAATAAAGTATTCCACTGTCAGAGACTTCTCTAACTTGGTCAAACGGCCTAAATGGTGGGTGTCAGAGTCCAAGCAGTCATAAAGTTCAACCATAAACTTTGTCCAAGCAACATACCCTTGGTGTTCATCTTTTATCCATTTCCACCATTTTCATTTCTAGATCCAGATGTAGGACACCATAATGAGGCTTGGCTAAATCATCAATAATGCTATTCAAAGAGAAATAATGTTCCAATTGGGTGACCCAACCTGTGGGATCCGATCCATCAAATATTTTCACCTCAATTCTAGGAGGATGAAGGTATCGAGAAAAGTGGGTAGTATGAGGACCTTGGTAATGGGAAGATTCATGGTCATCCCAATAAGATGGTTGTTTAGAAGAGGAAGGGTTCTAGGAATGGCCCGTGAAGTGTTCAAAGGTGGATTTGAGGTCTTTGAGGTCTTTGATGTAGGAACATATATCTTTGAGGATCTAAATAGCCAAATTGATTGAGATAAGGTTGGAATTGATATTCTTGATGTCTTTGTGGTTATGGTGGGTGTTAGCAATAAAGGTATTGATTTCTTGGGCTCGTATGATATCCATTTGGAAAAATGGGTAGGAAAATGGTATAGCAGAAACAAAAGGGGTCTGGAGGGGTGGGTGGGACCACTAAGAAGAAGGGTGTAAAATTATAGGTACCATTGTGACCAGGGCGAAAAGGGGGATCCAATAGGATAGGGGCCAAATAAGGGTGCCAGAGAAGGTTTGGGTCTACAAAAAAAATAGTGTTAAAAATTGTAGGAATCGCTAGAATCAAGGAGAAGAGAGGAACCGAGTGGGATAGGTCCCAAATAAGTGTGTCAAAGGGACCACTATATGCCTTTTTTTAACTCCTTTGGAGTTAAACTCCAGCCTGAATAATACTGCAGTGACAAAATGCCCAAATGCTTAATAGGAAGAAACATGTAGTAATTTCGCAAGAAGAATACAGAAGGCACAATTGCACGACAATAGATCTTGTATATTTTGTTTTTTTCTCCATCCCCAAGGGTAGGATATTCATGGTTTCTACAAACAAGAGTTTTCCTTGTGCTATATCCCTCTGATATATGTGTGGGGTCCAATTGTAGTACTTGACCCAATATCTCAGGGCACCAGCTAAGGATGATAGATTGTGCCCTTATCTGTACTACCTGACTACCCAGGTACTAGAGAGTATATTCCTGAGTGTTATTCTCAGTGGCACTATATCAGTCAGGTGACCAATCGGTTTATCTATGGAGGGATTCAGGAGATCTAGGACGATCCATATATATGTGTTTTCTGATGTGCTACCACTCAAATAGGTACCAACATGGGTTGAAAGGGTGGACAACATATGTGTTCTTAAGAAAATCTTGTATTTCTTGCATGTATTACTCCCTGACCACGGGTTTATGCACTTAATGACAGATCTTTATGTCTGTAAGATGTTGGAATATGTCTCTACCCGAAAAAAATTTAACCCACAATTTTCAGTCGAGGGAGGTGCTCTAATACCACTTGTAGTATTCCATATATAAAATAGTATGAAAAATAGAAATATTTTAGCATAGAAATGGAAGAGAAACAATGCTATAACCAGAACAATACCATAATAATACCATAATAACACCAGAAATAACACCTTGATTAATGATAGAAATGTGCACTTGCCTCTTCGAGGGGGAAACCTCTAGTAGACCAAATCTCTATTACAATAATCTCAAAGATAATATTTCTCATACCCTCTATTCCTATTTATACTAAATCTATCTATCCAAAAGAACAATCTAGGGAAGATCCTTCTAGAAGCGGAAGCTTCTATTAGGTATTGTTACATTTGACTTATTCCTCCTTTTTGCTAGGCCTTATTAATACTAGACTTTATTACATGGAATTATATTATTCTACCTACGTGAGGGGTTAAAGAGGTTAGGTCCCTAATAGAACGAGAAAGAACAAATATTGATCTTAGTACTTCCCAATGTAATGTCCAAAAGGTTTTACGGAATCCATGGATAGTTGGTACTTTTCCCCTAGCTTCCATGATAGAAGCTAGTGGCTTCATTCTAGCATGATGTCTAGAGGATGGATACCTACCCCCCCAAGCTTCATTTCATCCACCAACTCTTCTCCTATCACCAATTTCTATACCCGATAGAGTCCTCATTACTAATAGGAACATTTTCACCATAGGAAGAAAGAGGGTAAACTGACATAGGCGGATGAAATGAAGGTTAAGTTACAAGATCTAGTGAAAGACTCGACTCAACATCTACGATATCTAGCGAAAGACTCGAATCAATATTTACGATATCTCGAGAAATAATCGACTCAATATTTTTGAGATCTAGTGAAAGACTTGACTCAACGGGAGAAGTGGTTGTCTCATTTTTTAATGATATGGACACAGGAAAATAACTATGCTCATGACCTATGGGTTCAATTAATATACCTTTGTTTCATTTTCTAATGAACTTATCATAGAGAAGAAAACTATTCTCACAAGGTAGGTTTCATTTTTACACAAACTTGAAACTAGAAAAACTGTGCTTGGGAAAGGTTTCATTTTTTCACAAGCATGAAACTAGAAACTATGCTTGAGGTCCTTTGTTTCATTTTTTAAAGAGATTTACATAAAAATGGGAACTCTTATCGAACTTGGTTTCATTTTTTAATGTGATAGGAACAGAAAAAACTATGCTCGTGACCTCTACTTGATCATGGCTTCCAACAAGACAATGCTCTAGAAGGAATACATATCAAGGGACAAGCCTCGATCATAGCTTCCAAGATATCTTCTCTAGATGGAAGAACCAAACTATGGAAGAAATAAATTTCGATGGCCATGATAGGGGTAGGGATATTAGGCTCTAATAACCCTATCGAAGAGATCACCATGTCAACTACTGGATCTAAATCAAAAGAAGGGAAAGGTTCCTTCTCACTTGGAGTTGAATGCATGGGACATGTTGCCACATAATTTACCTACGACAGGGTAGATGTCGCTTGCATGTAGGGACCGTTTAGGGAATTTGGATGGTTAACCATCATATGAGGGCCAATGAATGAAATACAGTCTATGGTCACTATTTTTTCATTGTGATAGAAACACATCACTCAAAAGAGTGTGGAAACAAGAGCCTTCATAGCATAAACATAGTCACGCCGGAGGAGAAAATTAAAATCCAAGGGGTCTTGGAATACCATCACATCAATATAGAAAATTTTCCTCCTAAAGTAATAGGTAACTGAGGAACGACCCCTAAAGGTTGAGTAATCCATTTTTTAAAATCCAACAGATTCTGTGTCACCGGCGTAAATTGAGGGGAACCAAGAGCTTGCCAAGCATTTGAGGACAAGATGCTAACATAATAACCTTCATATATTATAGTGTTGGGTACCGGGACCCTACCATAAACTTTGATGATGATCTCAAAAGGCATGTAGGAAGGAATACGAGGTTCAGTTAGATGATTCCAATCAATGGAAACCATTCCATTGCTTGAAGGGGGTGTTACTAGAACAGGTGAAGTGACCCCTTTTCTGGAAGAATCAATAGAAACAAGAAATACTTTAGCGACATCCTCACTCTTCAAAGGAGGAGTGGGATCGACCAAGGGTTGTATTGGATCAAACACTTTAAATTCACTCTCCAAGGGGAGAGTGGGATCGATCACTTGATCAACCGGCTCAACTGATGATGGAAACAGATGGATTTCTTGATTAACCAAATTGACCAATGATAGAACTAGATTGACCAGTTCATAAAATAATGGAGGATTGGGATTGATTTCATGGTAATATGTTGGATTTTTTTTCTCGACATCAACAATATTTTCCAACAAATGTGAAGCCTTACCCATGTGAGGACTAAGGTACGTACAGTGCATCGCCTTACATAACCAACAAGGATTTTTTACTTTACCTTTCTTACTTCCAACTTGATTATCACTAGTTGATGGCTTGTCACCAACATGACCTGTAGTGGCTGATGAAATGGGTTAAGGACCTTGATACCACACTTCTACAATCTTCGGAATACTAGGGAATTCCTTAAGAAGGTGTTCATCCTTACAAATATTGTAAGCGAATTTGGGATTTTGATGTGTCTTGGTAGAATTGTCGACATAATCAACATTCCCAACATGATGAACAGTAGTTGGTTGATTGCTTCCAACATGTCCTGCAATGTTTTGAAGTCCCCCCCCTACATTATTTTTCTTCTTACTAATCTTCCTTTTCTTCTTCTTCTTGTCCACATGGTTACTAGCTTCATAGATTTCACTAGGCGATGAAGAAGGATGGGAAGAATACCCCATGAGAGAAAAAGGAAGAGGTTCAACATGAGGTTGATGGTCATAGGTTAGAGTTCTTGCATGCAAAGCACTAGGATCATTTACCTTCACTGGCATGGAAAATAACTAGACCAGTAACTCGATAATGAGTCTAGGAAGAGTCAAAGTGGAAATATAAGGAGGACCAACATTTCCCACTGAAGAAAAAACAAATTGTTCCCTGGGAAAAGGGGTCCCTTTGTTGGTAGTTCTAGGAACTGACTCCATAGAGACAAACTCAAACATAATGGCTTGATAAATCAAAGAGCACACACTATCAATGTTCCTAAAATATAACATAAAACATACAAAGGAAGTAGGGATCTTTCAAACATGGGAGATGAGGCCATCAATGAAGATATGAGAAGTAGTTACCCCAACCTCCATGTAACAACCCTTCTAGGTGCAAGAAACCCTTGATTTCATGGGACCACCCGCCAAGGGTACTGAAAGTCAGATACGACATCTACCTCATGTACCATGGGAACCCCCCCATAGTCACCTCTGTAGATACCTAGGAAAGGCCACCAAGGTTACTAATTAGCATTCAGCCTCCCGATGGGTACAGTCAATAGTTTGGACTGAACATATGGGTAGGATATAAAAGTCCAAAATTATTCTAGAGGTCTGAGGACAAGTGGACCAGTAGACTCCATAGGAACTCAAACAAATTCAAAGTTCATGAATTAACGAAACCAAATGATTCAGTGACACTTGAGGGAAAACCCCCAACATACGCTTTTTCCACTAAGATTGGTCTGGATTTGGAGGGCTAATGTTTGTTTCTATTCCACATGCAACCTCATGTTTAGAACCTCTATGAGAGGGGGTTCTTGGCTATGATTATATGAAAGTTGGATTTGTCACTCTTTAGTGTTCTACGGTTTCATGTAAATGGACTTGGATATTTACTCTCCACCCTACAACTAAGGCCCTAAAATCCTAGACTTGTTATTTTTCTATAAAATTAAAGCTCTAGTTGGTTTTAGATTACTTTCTTTTTCCTTTTTTGGCTATTTTTTACTCAAAAGGTTATGTGGATGCAACTTGACTATGATTTGTGACACTTGACTCCAAGAAGGCTTCAAAAGAAAAAAATTGAATGCAAATGCAATCTTTTCTTTCGATGAAAGATACCTATGGGAAGGAGTAAGTGGTTTCAAGCAAAGAATTACAACTTTCAAATCAAGAAACATAAGAACTCTTTGAATGTAACACAAGGTAAGAAATGAACCACCCATATATTTAGAATGAAAAATTCATTTTGTTTGATTCAATGCAATGAGATATGAAAAAAACTTTAGTTCTTCACTACTTTCAAATTGAATGAAATGATTCGATGTTCAACACAAAGAAGCATGCAAAAATAATAATAATAATAATAATAAATGTGCATTGAATACGTTCACAAGACTCAAAGAACACAAAATATTAGAATGATTCCAACATATGTTCAAACAAGAATCCAAACAATGAAAAAGAGAAAGAGATAATCACTCAACAATCCTTAAAAATGAGCAGTAAGAAAAAACATTCAAGCTAGGTTGTGGTCAGAAAAAGAATCTCAATAATTCAAAAGAGAGAAATGTTCCAAAGGATATTTAAAAGAAACTCAAGAAAAATAAAACCTTTGCGGACTCTTCCAATCAATCAAATAATTGAAAACTTTGTGAAATAAAAGACCAAACTAGTGAAAAGTAAGGTGAACTAATATCACAAATTAGAAGAGGATCGCAAGATTAAAAAATATAAAATGATCGATAAGTATCAAATATTCAATCAAACAAAGTCAAAGACAATATACTAAGGACTTTTTGGGGAAAAAACATCTCAAAAGAAGACTGAGAAAAGCAGGGAAGAAACAGGAAAAAACACCAAAAAAGGGATACTATTACCCCTATTATCAAAGAGAGAGATCTCTATGGTGCTCCCTAAGAGGCTTAGGGGAATCACTGGTAAGCTAATATCTCCCTCTATGATTCTTAGGGGGAGTGCCAATAAAGCTAATGGAATCCTCATGTGAACTACAAGGGAGTGCCAGTTTCTAAAAAGATCAAAAATGGCTTCCACAAGCTCAGCCTTCAAACACTCAATCAATAGATTTGTAATCTCTTCAATGAAGAAGTGTTAAGGATAAAAATATCATAATGAAGCATCAAACAAGAGATCTAATTAGAAGAAAGGATTCAAGAGGAAACAAGGAAAAGACTAGTCAAAGTCCTTCCCCACTAGAGTCACCATTTTTCTTTTGTGAGAAATATTACCCTTCGGAAAGGCTAAGATCCCCTTTGGAACAAGACCCCTATATTTGGTCCAAATAAAAAATATAACAAGTGGACACTAACGTCCCTATAGATCTAACTCAATCAATCAAGAAAGAGAGAAGAAGAATGTGGTGTACTAGATTGTGATGTTTGTCCTCACTGCTCCAATCCCTGGGCTTGATCTCCAAGCTCCTCAATGAAATATAATCCTTGAAAAGAATAGGAAATAAAACATCCTTCCTACTCTATATGATCAAAAAAATAAAATCCATCTATGAATACTGAAATGACAATAGACAATTAAATGCAGAACACATGAACTTGAAAGGAATAGGCCAAGTTTATATTAATTAGAAAGCTAAAAAGAGGCACTTAAAAATCATGCTTGACAATGTATTAAATTATCCAAGATCTCCTTGTTCAACCCTTTCATGAATATTTAAATAAAAATGTTTATTCTTCTCCAAGGATCAAAGGTTTGACAACTAAATTCTTCCCCCCTTTACCTTGAAAATATCTTCAATATATAGGCTTTGAGAGGTGCAACCACCATGAGAAAATGAGGGAAATGGTTGAGGATATGGCTCCTTAAGGTTCATATTTGATCCTAATATGAATCCATAGCATAGTATTTGACCACAAGAAAGTTCATCCATCAAGAATTGGCCCTTAGGAAAAGGTGGAGGATCCCTCATTTTCCTCTAACCAAAAGTGGTGCTCATTTTGAGTTAGAGACAGAGAGACACCCTATAAAGTATATATACCATAACATGGAAATGGGGGAGCCAACCCATGAAATGGAACTCCCCCATCATGGATAGGGGGGCTCCACCCTTCATAAATGAGAAAACAATGGTCTATTTTCCCATAAAAATGTGTGTTTTTAGCCTTGAAGTGATGGGTTTCTTCTTCCAATATGCCTTAGGGGACATGGAAAATGTCTTTCATGGTGTCAATGGGTTGTGACACTTACAAAAATGAATGTGACACTTGATAAGCTTCATACAACACTTGCGATAATGTATGAGACACTTAACAAGGTGCATACTTAAAATTTGGCCCTCATCTCTCTCGATATGATCACCACCACATCCATCACTAAGATTCCTACAACCTCCTCATCATAGATGTTCACTATCATAAAAGGGCATACATTGTTATCCGTTGTTTCCTCGCTATCAACGAGGCCAAAACAATCCTAAATGAATGTCACAGTGGCACATGTGGGGGTCATCTCTCTGGTATGTACAGAGCACAAAAAGTGGTTCAAGTTGGTTATTTTTGGCCAATCTTGTTTTATGACCGCATCCATGTTTTCAAATGTTGCAACAATTGTCAACTATACAAACATAAATCTAGATTTCTATGCACTCTTTTACACCCAGTCATTACGAAAGGTGTTAAGCCCTAAATAATGTCTCATTACCCCTTAATTGGGGAATATTGCATTAGTAATTTTATTTTATTTATGTCATCTTTAGTCCATTAGCTGTAATTATACCTCCTAGTCTCCTATATATACCAAGGAGACATTTTCATTTGGAATCATCTTGTAATTGAACATTTATGTAGGCATAAGGAGGTTGACCCCTCGAAGAGGCTTATTATCTGATTTTTTATCTTTTCAAGGTGTTGAGTACTTATTCTGAGGTTTTTCTATGCTATAATGATATTTGGTTCCTAAAACATGGTATCAAAGCTCAAGGTCTTGGCGTTTCGCTGCTACATCTGATACACCTTGGCATTTTCACTATAACGTTTTTTCTACAATGATTCAGAAGGAACGGCTTGGAGGATATTTAGTAGATGGATCAAGACCTTGAACTCCATAGGATATTCACATAAATTATTAAGTTATTTGTGGTAAAAAATACATCTTTTAGGTCATATTACATTTGTATATACACCCTGTGGAAGATAGGGTATCTGACTAGTCCTATTGACTAGTCTCAAGTAGCTATTTCGGGTAAAACAATCATAACATCTTCCTAGAGTATCCAAATTGAGTTAGACTAGTTGCATTGGATAGTGGACAGACTGTAGTAGTTCTAGTACAAGTTTTAGAATTTTATATCAATTATTTTGTGCGGGGCACGCTATACAAGTGAGATCTCCTAGAAAGGAAACAAATCAGCAAGTTGTGGGAAAGATGTCATAAATTCCACTTGGCACATCCAATTTTGATCAGACCTATGCCATTGTAGAGAAGAAATATCATAGACCTACAAAAAATACAATTTCATACTCAGAAGGGCCGAAATTTTGGAGATAAAATAAAAGGAATATTGTATAGTAGAACCACCTCAAAATCAAGGTTTAAAGTGATACTTGGCCAACATGCCACCAAAAAACGGAACTTCTACACCAAATAAGTCTCCAGACAATCCTACTTGGACTCTTGATGAAGGTGAAGAAATGCGTAGGGACATAAGTGATTTACAAAAGAATACAATAACAAAATATGAACTACAAGAGATGGAAGCTAAGTTGGAGGCAAAGATGGATGGTTTAAAAGAGGAGATCATGGGAGGATTGAAAAAAATTGTAATAGAGAAGACACCTGAAAGTGAAAATGTATTCCATGAAATTCATGATGAGGACACAAGGAAGGTGAATCAAGAATGGAGAAACTCCAACTTTGGGTTGAAGACCAACCACGTTCCTAAGATCGATATGAGGAACTTTGATGGCAAGGACCCTATCACATGGATACTTCAGATGGAGCAATTCTTTGATCTACATAATGTGCCACATACACAAAAGGTATGAATTGATTCGTTATATTTAGAATCCAATCAATTTGTATGGTATCGATGGCTTTGTTCTTGCAAATCACTCCTCACTTGGGTAATTTTCACGAAAGAAATGATAGCACGCTATGAGGATACAAGGAGAAATACCTTCTTTATTGAGCACTTTATTCCAGATGAGCACTTTATTGATGTATTCATAGGAACTTTAAGAGATAACATTCAACATGAGGTTCACCTTTGGGAACCCAAATCATTGGAGAATGCATTTAGGGTGGAAAGAAATGTTGAAAGTAAAAATA
>JZKD02S1603918.1:72601-96707 GCA_000966675.3 Picea glauca | reverse complement strand
AACCCATTTATGAGAAGGAAATGATGGAAATACTACATGCATTGAAGAAATGGCATCCTTACCTAATAGCTAGGCACTTCAAGGTCAAAACAGATCATGATAGTCTTAAATACTTTTTGGAACAAAGACTATCATTAGAAGAACAACAAAAATGGGTAACCAAGATATCAGGTTATGATTTTGAAATCGTCTATAAAAAAGGGAAGAAAAATGTTGTGGCATATGCACTCTCAAGGAAGAATGAATATGTTGAGGCCTTTCTCTGTGTTATCTTGATCATCCAACCTGATTGGATAATAGAAACAAGGAATGAATGGAAGAATGATGAAAAAGTTTGGACTCTCATTCAAAGGTTGCAGCAGGATTCCAGTACATCAGATACATTTACAAGGAAAAATGATTCACTATGGTACAAAGATCGCTTATATTTATGTAAGAAATCCCAACTCAAACAAATGGTACTATTGGAATTGCACACCTCTTCAGTAGGAGGGCACTCAGGATTTTTAAAAACCTACCATAGGGTTAAGAAGGAATTTTTTTGGGATGGCCTTAAAACTGATGTTCAAAGGTTTGTGGTAGAATGTTTTGTTTTCCAACAAAATAAGGTGGAAACAATTGAGACCCAAAGTCTTTTACAACCATTAGCCATCCCAAGTCAGCGTTGGGAGGAGGTTTCCATGGATTTCATCACAGAGTTATCGAAGTCTGAAGAAAAGAGTGTCATCATGGTGATTATTGATAGACTGACCAAGTACACACACTTTTGTCCCATCTCTAATCCCTTCAAAGCTAGTACAATTGCCACCACATTCATGGAGACAGTTCAAAAGCTACATGGAATCCCAAAGATTATTGTAAGTGACAGAGATCCCATCTTCACTAGACATTTTTAGACAGAATTAGTTTCTTGTTTGGGTACTCAATTGGCTCATAGCTCATCCTATTATCCTCAATCTGATGGAAAAACCAAGATAGTGAAAAAATGTCTAGAAGGCTACCTTCGTTGCTTTGTCTCTGATAAACAAACATAATGGTTCAAATAGTTACCCTTGGCAGAATGGTGGTATAACACTTTCTTTCATACTACAACAAAAATGACACAATTTATGGCACTCTATGGATACCACCCTCCTTCCATCATTTCTTCTCTAAAAGAAAAATCTAAGGTTCAAGCAGTGGAAGATCACATCGAGCATCAACAACAATTTCTCCAAATATTAAAGAACAACCTGACGAGGGCACAAAATCGCATGAAACAACAAGCATATCAGCATCGTAGTGAAAGAAGTTTTCAAGTAGGGGATTGGGTGTTTTTAAGACTACAACCATACAAACATATGTCCCTCAAGAAAGCCAAGAAGGATAATAGATTATCACCAAATTAATATGGCCCTTATAAGGTGTTGCAAAATATTGGTACTATGGCATACAAATTGGAGTTGCCTGCATGTTCACGAGTACGGCTAGTTTTCCATGTTTCATGCTTAAAGAAGTTTATAGGTGACAAGATCCTAGTTCAAACTATATTTCTAGAACTGATGAGGAAGGAAAAATAATATTGGATCCTGAAGCCATCACTAACACAATAATTCACCAGCTGAGGAATAGATCCATTTCAGAGTATCTCATTAAATGGAGGAAACTATCGGCTGAAGATTCCACTTGGGAAGATGAGTCTTTTATATAGAAGCATCTAGAGTTACTAAATCATTGCATACAACACTTGTCTCAAGGGGAGGGGCATTTTAATCCCTAAATAGTGGCTCATTACCCCTTAATTGGGGCATATTACATTAGTAATGTTATTTTATTTTTGTCGGCTTTAGTCCATTAGTTGTAATTAAACCTCCTAGTCTCCTATATATACCAAGGAGACATTTTCATTTGGAATCATATTGTAATTGAACATTTATGTGGGCATGAGGTTGCCCCCTCAAAGAGGCTTATTTTCTGATTTTCTCTCTTTTTCAAGGCATTGAGTACTTATTCTGAGGTTTTTATATGCTATATTGATATTTGGTTCCTAACAAAAGGCCCCTTTTGCAAATCATGGGTTATTGATTTTATGACAAGCAACCCCCCATCCAACAATGGACACAAGTACATCATATTCGTTGTTGAATATTTTAGAAAATGGGAATATTCCATGCCAGCATTCAATAATATGATAGACATGGAAGCCCACTTCTCCTTCAACCATGCCATTACCCATTTTAGAGTCCCTCTCCAGCTAGTTTTTTACCATGGTAAACATTTTGAAAATGAAGTGTTCGTTGAGTTATCCTCCAAGATCGGGTTTAATAATGAGTTTCCTTCACGATACTATCCATAATTTAATGGGAAAGTTGAGTCATCAATAAAATCCTCAAAACCATGCTCCAACGCACTATCGATGAACACAAAAACAAATGACACCACATGTTATTTTCCGCATTATGGGAATATCGCACAACTCTCAAAACTTCTACCGGGTTCACACCCTTCCATTTAGTTCATGGTGTTGAAGTGGTCCTTCCCATAGAATGAAAAACCCCCACCCTGCGCACCATAATTGAGATTTTATCTCACACAACCTTGATAGAGAAACGATTGCTCAAACTTGAATCCTCATACAAGGATCACCACTCCTCTTTGAAAAACAATGAAGCAGCCAAGAAAAGTTCCAAAGTGGTCTTTGACCGCCATGTGAACCTTCTATCATTCAAATAAGGAAATTTATTTTTGGCCTATGACATATCCCACAAGATTTTATCCCATGGGAAATTTGATTCCCTTTGGCGGGGGCCCTTTATCATTCACCATTGTCTCACCAAGTGTTCTTATATCTTGGGCTACCTTGAAGGAGCTATCATCAAAGACACTATCAAAAATTTATACTTGAATAAATCCTACCCTTAATCATAGCCACCCTACCTTCGGCTATGCTTGTATTTTCCTTGTGTTTTTAGTCTTTTTTTTAGAAAAACCCTGCCACAACATATTTCTTATCCTTTGACCTTGTTTTGATAGATGACTTATCCATACACTTAATACATTGAGTATGTTGATGATGGTAGTCGATGGACTTGAAATATTTCAACGGGAAATTGACACCCCAGAACATGTATCACTCCACTCCAGTGGTATATGCCTCAGACCCACCACTAATAACCAAGCTGAGTCTGTTGTCATTATTGGTCTCCTAGTAGAATCCAGTCAATGTCATATTCATCACCTAAGTATCCTCCTTGAGTCTTAGATCATCGTCCTACAATTGAATAATCTGTACCATGTTCATGATCCATGCTTATATCACAAGTACCTGCAAGTTAAACTTATAACTCAAAATTTTCAATACATCACATTCAGAGATATCCCTAGGATTCTAAACTAAGTTTCAAAGACCATGGTTAATCAAGTTCTAGATTTGGATTTGTCACATTGAAATACACTCTCAATGCGTTCAACATATTTCATCAAAAAATACATAAAAAAAACATTAACAAAAATATTATCCATATGCCAAAAAACATAAACAACATCATCAAAAATATGTATCCATATATATAAGCATGGTGCCAAAGGTGTTTCAACAAAAAATATATACAATTCATTTGGCCACACTGCCGGACTCAAGTATCTCAAAATGACCTCTACATATACAAGATGGGAGCCTCCACTCCTATACATATATCATACAAATATGTGGGCCATGGCTATACAAAGATATATCTATGGTGCCTCTAACTAAAGAAAACCCCCTATCACAGGGTCTATTGTTGGTTCCCTAGTAGCAGGAGGTCCCCCTCTCCTACTAGTTGGTGGCACTACTCACAAGGGGATGTGCCATGTCACTACAACACCTGCAACTACAATAAACCATACTAGTGATTTCCACTTCTGCCTGCCCCTAATACACTTCTATGGGACCTGGTCATCTTATATGTGGGCCCAACGGTCCTCTGGTAACCCCTATAGCACAATATCTAAGTGTTACCACAACTCATCCATATCCCAGACTAATCCGACCACCTCATCATTGGTTGGCACATACGAGGGACCCTCCCTAGGGTCATCATACCAATGATGTTGCAATTCCCTTTACTCCCCCTCCTGCCTCTGCATGAGTGAAATCACTTTGTTGATCATTTGGTCACACATATGCAAAACCAAATATAATAGTCTCATTAGTATTTTCACATGAAAAATTATAATTAAAAGAATATCAAATGTGCAATACAATAAAAACATACCTTGCTAGTCCCATAACTCTCCATGAGGCAGGTGCATAGCAGGATGATGTTGGAAGCACAACCCCGAATAGAGGTACTCTGAAATAATTTGTAGGGTATTCCTCCAATATCCCTCAAACATCTTAATGAAGTAGTTTCCACCCTCACCCCCTCCATGACACACCAATTTTTTCCCTGTTGCTGTAGACGAGGATCGTACAGAGGGAGCGGGTCAAGTATCACTCTAGGGTGTAGAAAAATCACCCACTCCAAAAAAAGTGCACATAAGACTGACCCAAAGGGAAATTCCCTTGTCATATCCCTAGCACAATGATCTAGTGGTTCCACCATACACACGTACATCACCCATGCCCATGCATATATTTGTTTGGCCATCACCCTCTCTACTATAAAAAGGCGTGCCCCCAAAATCCTCACCATCAATGCACAAAAAACCTGGGTCTCCAATGATTCAGTATCACCTATTATAATAGACCCCCTAGTCTAAGGCCCTTCACTGGAGAAATTTCATCTCACAATCACTACCATTGTCTCCCCCACAGGAATCCAACTCAATGCCTTGAAATGAGATCCCCGTAATAAAGTGTAGTTCTATCTTCACTGAAAAGCGGACAGCCTGACCTAGTACTATAAAAAAACCTCAATAGGTCCTCTTGGGCCCATTGACGTTGAATCGCCATGTTGTATTGCAGCACCTGCATCCAATCCAAAAACCTGAGTTAGATCACATAACCAATGTAAAACCCACCTCAACAAAAGTTCAATTTATGACTTGTGCAATTCTCCTATTCAACAAGTGCATTCATCTGTGTGAATATATCAAAGACATGCATGCAGTGTTGTGTGGTTGTCCCATAGACATATGCACAAATTTTGCACAACTATCTCATATACAAGTGCATCGTGTTTCAATGTGGTCTCACAGACATGATTTCACATCCCTCTAACAGTCATACTCTGCTACATAGAAGAACCAACCATAGTTGTGCACACTGTGTGTGACTGTGGTAATTTTTCCCGCACAAAAGTGCATAGGTAGATGGATTTTACCAACACAAACCACGCTCACCAAGACCAAAAATGGTCATATGACCCTTCTTATGAACCCCATCCCAAAAATTATGAAAATCAAAAGATGAAGGAGGTTGAGACCACTCACCAAACTCTCCTGCACATCTAGTTGGTGTCCTCATGCCAACGTACTACTAAAAAAATCATGTAACTAGCTCTCAGGAATCAACTTTTGAAAGTACAAATGAGGTGGCATTGTGGTCCCCATGCCCATATATACACCTATTGGAAGCAGGTCGAATTAGAAAGAAAGTCTATTTTGGGAATAAAGGCATGCACGAGGAAAGCAACAGCTGGAAAAGAGAAGCAACATGTGTGCATGCATGGAAGACCTAATGATATTAGGGTTAGGGTTTTTGTAATACATTGTAATAGATGATGAGCCAAAAATAGATATAAATAGACACCTAGGAGGTCTAGGGAGAGGGCAGTGTCGGTTGTAATTTTTTTTAAGGGTTACTGGCATGAGAGAGAGTAATAGGTCGGTAACATGATTGTAATGTGATACATTTTTGTAAGTTGTTGAGTTGTAGGAGAGAATAGTAGCTAGACCTTGAGGGTTAGATCCCAGGTTGAGGAGCCAGGTGCGATCTCGTCAACCTCATGAAGGTCAAGGGTTCTGTTTGATGAATGTATAAACGAAGTTGTAGTGCGCTCAGTGCCATATGCGGCAGGACCAAAATAAAAGATCAAGAGAGATAGATCTTTGTGGATGTACCCTAGGAGGGGGTGAACCAAAACCTGTGTTATGTGATTGAATGTTTTTTTCTCTTTTACTATCTATGAGTAGATGTTAGAATGATATATGAATGAGCTAATGAATCTGATTACATTACATGTTTTTAGGGCTATATATATGCACTATTAATTCCCACATTTAATTATCAACCGGGGCTCATAAGCTTTGAGGTGTAGGCGCAGGAAACACAGGATCAGAGCCTAGTCTAGCCTAATATAAATCCGACAAAACAATATTCAAACCCACACTACAACAAATTAACACTAAGGATTCATCACTGGGGCGTAGGAATAACTTAATGCTATAAAGTTTTAGATCACAGTCTTTCATGCACTCTGGGTGATGTTCGTGTGATTAGTCGTGGGTAGTTTACTTAAGGTCTTTTGTCCTTCAATGATTATTTCCTATAGTGTATCCACAATTAAATGCAATAAAAGAAACAAGAAAACGGAAATGAAATTCAAGATAGAAACTAACACCTTAGGAAGAATTCCAATGTGAGAAGGCCATATCTCACAAGTTAGACCTCTAATCTGTCCATTGGTGATTGAAACTATGTGAAATTAAAGTGCAAGTAATCCAAAGGTATAGGAAAATAAAGTGATCTGAAAGCAAACTGTAGGAATTTTGATGAAAACAATCTAAAATCAATCTCAAGAAAAAGACAATCAAACAAGGCTGCAAATTAAATCTAAACTCAAAATCTTCCACAGTCAAATGCATCAATCATGGAGAAGATGGAGAAGGAACAAGTAAAGATGATGTTGTAGAGATGTGAAGCAAAGAATTGAAATTCTTATGCAATAGAAAAGAAATACCAACTATGTCAAGAAAGATGAATGTTAGATGGGTTAAGAAGAGATGAACATAGAATTTTCAATGTACACTGCAAAACTCAACAAAGAATAATCATAAAGAAGGGATGAATGATTTTATAGTTRACTCAAAAGGTTGAATGTACAYAGTCAAATAAAAKMTRGAAAMATGGTTSAAGAAAATGAAATGGATTCTTGSCRACAATTGTATAACTTAGAGGATTTGCAATCAAGCAAGCAAGGAAAGAAGATGAATGAAAATGAATAGATGCATAATGGGTGRTGTGTGTTAATGTGCAAKTTTTGKGTGCAAAGAATRAAGAAAAGASAAGGGAAATMTGCTCATAAACAAATDTAGATGCSCATGCATGGCTAATCAATYTGTAAGCACATCATGAAGGATGRMACATACTCTAAATTGTAAGTAATAAGTGCAKTTCTKAACCTATGTTTMTGYRTCTTCTATTCATAAATGAATTCAAATATCCAACTAAAGATCAAAACTYTGTTTTATGMAKTTKACAYRGCTAGGAASGAAAAACACTATTTAATAATGYGAGYGACAAATAGATGGCAAATYAATCAAGCATGAATGGACATAATTAAAGCAAGGCACAAAGCAATGAATCRTTGGTSAAATAATMATTAAGYAYATAAATAGAGYWGCATGAGAACACATATATTAGAAGTTTGGAAAATGAGTATGATTGAGSTTAAATGCAAAACGATGATGCTTTGAGTGGAAGGGMATAAATTYKAGTTGTTCATGAAACCAATTGCAGAATCAAATTGTTGAATTAAAACACACAGTGCATGGAAATCAAATCCAATCAAATTCATAAACTAATTAGCAAAATAAATAACAACAGGGACATACCTAGATCGAGGGGCCCTACCCGACCTAGGCATGCTCCTGGAAGACTAATTCATATCAGAACTGGGATGATGCATCAAATCTCATCCATGAACTGTTCTTGTTTATTAGAAATCAAAATCTCTTATTACAACCTTTTGCTCATCAATTTCATGTCTCTAATATGATGAATTTCTCCCAAATACAAATTTGAAATAATAAATGATGGATCATCCTCATCCCTATGAGTCTCTTATTTATACATGAAATACAAATGGATATGATAGAACCGAATCCCCCAAACTCAGATTTTGGTTAAAACCAATTTTACAATTTTTTGAGCAAAATCACAAAAATCTGGGTTTTATTGTAATTTGGGCAGATTCGAGTTAGTCCCTCACCCATATCTTCCAAACCAATTATAATTTTGAAAAAATTCCCACGTATTACTCAAAAGCCTATTTTGTAGAATTTCTAGATATGATTCCATCTGCACAGAAATCGAGGCGCAAGTTGGCAGTTTGAGTTTTTCAATAATTTTAGCAGAATCATTCCCCCTGAGCTGGATTTCCACACATGTGATATGGGTGAATTTTGTCTCATGTGTCCACATGAAAACATCATTCTGGACAAAACCCATGTACCTGATTTTCCTCTAGAAGCTTTCCAAAATTTTGAATTATTTCTAGTACTAGATTAGCACAGTTGGTACCAGATTAGAACAGTTGGTACCGGATTAGAACAATTAGTACCTGAATCTTGTAGCCAGGGGTTTAGTACCAAATGAACACAATCATGAGTATGGGTACCGGACCAACGCGATGGTAGTACTGGATGGAGCTAGTACCGGAATAGGCGCAATCTAGTACCAGATGAAGTTGGTACTGGAAGAAGTAGAGAGTTGGTACCAGATGAACGCAAAGGTAGTAACGGATCACTGCAGAGTATTGGATGACATGGAGTGTGGGTAATGGATGACTATAGAACCTTCTGGTACCAGATGACTTGGAGTATTGGATGACTTGCAATGCGAGTACCGGAACAAGAACAATACAGGTACCAGAACCTGGACAATGCATATACCGGAACCTGAACAGTACAGAACATGTTTCTTGGACATGTAAACATATGATTAAACCATCATAGACAAAACTGTTGTATAATCATCATTTTAATCACTAAAAATATGAAAAATTATGTATTAACCACATAGGATGAATAACAAGAGATAATGGAGGTTTATGGTGTAATTAGCAATATATTATTGATGAAATGCGGGGAGAAGGTTTAATGATGAGTGTATTTGTATGGCGGAAAGTATGACAAAACTAGATCTCAACACATGCATAATTGAGAAGAACAATATATTGTCTTAATATTTAGATAGGATTCGTAGCATGCAAGTCACAGATGCCCATTCAATCCTGGATTGCAAGCACTTGCATATTGTATTCACCCATTAAGACTATCTTGGGTGAGACTGCGCAGTGCACTTTGTGCACTATGCTTCCTTCTGGTTTACCAGGATGGCCGATAGTTTTAGAGGATTTGTTGGATCCCTAGTAGACCTGAACCTGGGTCAACCATGTTAAAATTATAACTTAGATAAAGAAACCAACAAATGGTTATGTTGTCAGTTGGAACAACATAGGATTGAGTAGATGTGATATGTTGAAGATCTGCTAAAGGAATGTAAGATCTGTGAAAGGCGGGTCAAAATAATACCAAATCAGACGTCAAGAAGGTGATAATGCACCGCTAGAAAGGGATGTTGATACTGTGGAATCCCACAAAAGCAGATATCGAAAGCTGGTTGAAGATTAAAGGAGCTAGAGTTTGCGCAGAAATATAATAGAAACCCTAGATTAACACCGTGCAAATACCTTGAGAAGTATGTGTTTACTGATTTGCATGAAGTATTTTTCTGTGATTTTCCACACTTATTGGAGGAGTGGATATTGAGGTTGAAAGACAACCACGCAAAAAATCGGATCTGACAGGTACAGTGCACCTCAGTTCAGATCATGCAGTTATAGTAGGTGAATAACAAATTCACCCGCGTAGTAGATTTTTGGCTCGACAGTATTATAGAAGGCTTTATAACAGAATTTACAGTAGATATCGTGAAGTCATACAATACAATAGATCAAGAGTTTTTACGCAGGCCTTGAGGAAGGTATATTAGATTGTTGTATACTTATATTAAGATAGTGCTCTATAAAAAAGGTGTAATGACAATGGAGTCAGACAACTAAACTTCCTTACATTCATGGGGGAAGTGAGGAAGCACTGACAGGAAAAGGAGAAAGGGAAGGAGAAGTGGATGAAGGAAATAAGGAGGAATCCTTGGACCCAATCATGATGGATGATGACCAGGTCAAGTGGATCATGGCGATAGCTAGAAAGATGCATAGTGGAGTACCCTACCAATACAAGGTAAACACCAAGAAGAGAGTCATTGCCACAAGGGAAGGTTTGGCAAGTGATGAAGAGGAGGTAGAGGATCTCCAAGCTGTGGAGTAGATTGAGGAAATCATGTGCACAACATACGAGAGGAAGACGTGAGGTACAAGAGCAAGAATCGAAGGCAGTAATCCTATCCATATTAATGTCAGTGTGGAACCCATTAACCCATGTGCAACTAACACACCAAAAATCACATCAATGTTTAGACAACTGAATTTCGGGAGAAGGAAGATAGTAGGAAGTATATCTACACAAGGAACAACAACTGGGGGACCCAGTTCAGGAAGAATTAGTCAAGCATCTATATCGCATGGAGGTAGTAGTTTAGCATTCAGGATGTCAGGACATGATCCCACCATCAGGTTACCATAATTCAAAGGAGAAGCGTCGGATACCCAGAACATCACTTGTTTATCTATGAAAAGATATGGGAAGAAAAACGGATCACAGACGAGGAAATTAAACTTGCACATCTAGCTATCACACTAAGGGATTGCGCATTGGATTGGTATATGAGTTTAGATACAAACAATCCACCAAGGAAAACCAGAACGATCATGGATATCAAGAAGTTGTTGATAAATGAGTTTTATAATCCAAGTTCATAGGACCAGTACATGAACGAGATGATAGAAATTAGACAGAAATCGGGAGAATCTGTATGGAAGATTGATGAGAGATTCAAGCGACTGAAAGGAAAGTTGAAATATCTCATGACGGATATGAAACACAGGGACATGTTCTTAAAACCACTATTACCACACTTAAAATATCCACTGCGACAACAGAAGTTTCAGACGCAAGTAGAGGCTCTGCAGGAAGCCCTACAACTAGAGGAAAACCAATACCAGAATACAGACACATCCATCAGGAGTTGAAGGAGGATATAAATAATTTAACGTTCCAGCTAAACTAGAACAAAATTAAGGACAAACAAGAAGTCGTTTGGTGTACCACATGCAAGACGGAAGGACATAATAAGAATGAATGTCCAACATTCGCACAGTACATAATAGTAGGAATGCTAAATATACTACCAACATGAGGATATATGGTGTGAAATTTGTAATAAATAGGGCCACAATCCATATCAGTGCCTAATGATGAAGAAGTACCAGGCAGTCCCAAAGAGTTCATAATGCAAATTTTGAAACTCAATAGGCCATGATGACAAAGATTGTAGAACCATGGAGTTGATGAGAGAAAGTACATCAGATGAATATAGGGTGCAGGAAGAAATGATGACCAGGAAATCCATACCTCATTTTAACCAAGTACCATCCCCATACAACACTGTGCAGCCACAGTACAATACTATGCAACAAACATATAATACCGCATAGCCACAATACAACACAACGCAACCCCAATACAATATCGCACAGTAAAATCAAGTGCCTCAGTATAACGCGCCATGAGGGGATCAAGCTGGCTACAAAGGTGGAGGAAGATCAAGAGGATGGTTTGGAAGAGGTAGAGGACTAGTAGCATGTCACAATTGTCAACATCCAGGACATTATGCAAGAGATTTTCCACTTCCACCAATGATCTATATGTGTTGCCGTGAATTAGATCATGATATGGAAGAATATCATACATTATTAGGTAAGATCCAGGAAAAGAGGAATCAAAACAATCAGAATTTTCAATGGATTTCAACAGAAGAAAGGAATAAAGGAAGAAACATCAACATAGTTACACATGGAGGATCTAAACTAGGGAATGATGCAGTATGCCAAGATCCATTACAATGTGAATGGGTGAAGAAGAATATCGAACCAAGGAAGAAATTCGATGCACGGAACAAGAAGGAAACATTTAAACAAGCCTGACATCACGTCGACCTCAACCACATAGCATAGTAAAGATGTACCAGAGTATGAGATGCCTCCATTGTTGGATCATACTAAAGAAATGCAACCCCTGGGACAAGTAAGTACAATCAAAGGCTTTTTACAATCGTGTGTAAAATTACTAAATCATCCATCCTTTGTCAAAATATTACAAGATGTATTAGAAAAATTGTAGCATAGAAACAAAAGGAAAACTAGAACAAAAAATAGTCAATCACCTACATACAAGAAGAAGAACAAGTAGGGAGTTTAGGCTAAATGTCAACATTGGAGATTTCAACATGGGATATATCATACTAGATCTAGGATTCGAAGTCAATGTATTACCCAAGAAGACATGGCAATGTATGGGAGATCCCACATTAGGATATTCACTCATTTAGTTGAAATTGGCAAATCAACATAGAATTCTACCAATTGGGAGACTGAAAGGAGTGCCAGTAGACCTGGATGGAGTCCGCACTAAAGATGACTTTGAAGTAATAGAGATAGTGGATGACACAACACCATATCCATCATTACTGGGCTTGGATTGGGAATTTTATAACCAGGCCATAATCAACTTAAAGACACGAAAAATGACCCTCAAGTCAGGAGAACACAGGGTCATTGTGCCATTAGACCCTTAAGAAAGGGAAAGTTTCGCAGAGCCTACTTTCCTGGACTTAGAAGAAATCAGCCAGTTGTATAGAACAACTACACGAGATGATAATTACATAAACCCAACTACAGATGGGACACTTAGTTGGCGAAGCATTACTTCATGCGCGTCAAACTCAGATATGGGTTTAAAGAAATAGAAACATAGGCTACATGAAGTTTCTACAAGAAGATGCGCAAGAAAAAACCACGTAGTAACATGGGTAGGTACGGAGATAAGGGAACCACCCAGTTTCCATGGGGTAAATGATCTAGAAGAATTCCTGACACGTTAGGAAGACGAAGTGTTACAAAATCAAACACTCTTATCACTAGACATAGCACTCAAGGCCACACCCGCGAGATGGTGGGGCGCACACAAGGAAACAATCAAGGACTAGTACCAATGTAAGTGGTTACACGCATACAGTTTAGCGCAGAACAAACAAGAAACCAATAGTAGAAATATGATGGACAGGGGGCACCAGTGGAACACTTGGAGAAGTGCAGAACGGTGTGGAAAATGACACCCCCAGAGGAATAGCCTCATCATTTTGTACACACCTTAGAGGGAATCCCAACGAACTGGTATATGGACTAGGAACTGCGCAAAGGAACTACAAGCTAGACAATACTACAATAGAACTTTACAGTCACTTTCTCATTTGAACATGAGAACCCCAACATAGATGCTGCACTTGAACAAATAAGCGGGGTGATATTCATTAAGGAACCAAAACTAGAACTCATAACAGAGGAGCAGTAGTGGAATAGACAAACAATGAAAGAACTGTTGTCATGCTACCATGTGCAGGAAGAATTACTAGAGGAAGATGATTCGCACAACATTTAGATTGAGGAAGATGAAGGTGAAAGATAAGTGGAAGGTCTACCTCTAGAATCAGAAGTAATCATTGCACTGATCAAGGTAAATAAAGTCAACATTGGGACCGCTAAGAATCCCAAACTGGATAGCATTGGAGACTATTGGGATGAGGAAACAGTGGAAATCATAGCAGAGCTACTGCATGAGTACAACGACATGTTCCCTACAATGTTCACAGAAATGAAGGGAATAGCAAGAGAGCTAGGTTAAATGAATATACCACTCAAAAATAAGGCAAGACCAATCAGACAACGACCATACAGACTAAATTCGATTTATAATAAAAAATTCAAAGATGAGATCGATAGGATGCTCGAAGCCGAAATCATAGAACCTGTGGAAGAATCAGAATAGATAATCTCGATGGTATTTCAAGAGAAAAAATAAGATAGGATAATAATATGCATCGACTTGAGGAAGTTGAATGATGTGTGCCTACATGACCTATTCCCTATACCGTTCATAGATGAAGTGTTGGATAAGGTAGGAGGACATGAATTTTATTCATTCAGAAACGGATTTTCAAGATACCATTAAAGAAAGATAGCATCGGAATACAGATACAAGACCACTTTTTCTACAGAATGGGGATCCTAGTAGTACACGCTCGTGCCATTTGGACTGAAGAATGCTCCAACAATATTTTCCATAGTATTCCTAGTTGCATTTAAAGAATTTATCCACCATTTTCTAGAGGTATACTTGGATGATTGGATAGTCTATAGTCTATTGAAAGACCATGTAGAGGTCTTGCGACTTATGTTAGAAATATGCATGCACTGCAAGATATCGTTAAACATCAAGAAGTGCATCTTCGGAACAACGTTTGGGATATTATTAGGCCATATTGTCTGCAAGAAAGGTTTATTAGTAGATCCTACCAAAATTGCAGTAATCGTTAACTTGCCACCAACAAAAATAGTTTGTCAACTAAGAGCGACATTGGGACACATGGGATACTACAAAAATTTTATAAAAGGGTATGCATAGATCACCATGCCAATGGATAAACTGTTAAGGAAAGATACAAAGTTCAAGTGGAATGAGGATTGTCAACATGGTCTAGATACGCTGAAAGAAAACATGGTAACATTGCCAATACTAGTATTCCCGGATAGAGAGAAGACATTCCACATACATGTAGATGCATCATCCATATCACTTGGAGATATTCTGGCACAACTAGGAGTAGGAGAATTGGATCACCCTATAAAATTTGCTAGAAGAAAACTGTCAAAATTGGAACATAACTACAGCACAACAAATAGGGAAGGCCTAGCTATGGTCTGCGCGCTTCAAAAGTTCAAACACTACTTATTGGGGAAACATTTCAAGATGTTCACAAACCATTCAACGCTAAAATACCTAGTCAACAAGCCAATGTTGGGGGGGAGAATTTGCAAATGGATATTGTTGTTTCATGAATATTATTTTGAAGTAATAATCAAGCCAAGGAAGCTAAATGCGGAACCTGATCACCTTTCAAGGGTCAGGAATGGGTAGGAACCTACCAATTTAGAGGACAATTTTCTGGACACACAATTATTTTCAGTCCAGATCGTCGATGAATACTTCATAGACATCATCCATTACTTGAGTACAGGAACTGCACCACAAGAATATAACATCGTGCAGAAGAAAAACCTAGTAGTCTAGGCTGCAAACTATCAGTTGATTGCAGGACACTTATACAAAATGGGCACAGATAGAATTATGAGACGATGTGATAGAACATCAAATACCAATTATTTTGGTAGAATCCCATGAGGGAATAGCAAGAGTACATTACACAGGAAAAGCTACTGTGCAGAAGGTATTTCGCGCAGGACTATGGTGTCTGACCATTCACAAAGACTCAAAAGAGTACTACCAAAAATGTGATGTATGTCAGAGAGTTAGTAAACTGAATAGAAGGGACGAGATGCCCCTACTACCATAGGTAATTTTGTAGGTATTTGACAAATGGGCAATACATTTTTTGGGACCAATTAACCCACCAGCCAAAAGGACATGAAAAATGTACATTATCACCATGACAGAATACCTGACAAGATGGGTGGAAGAATCCCCAGTCAAAGATTGCATCATAGAGACAACAACACACTTTTTGTTCGAGAAAGTGATCACTAGATTTGGTTTCCCAAGGATTTTGATGAGTGACCAAGGCACTCACTTCATTAAAAACACTATTAAGGCTATGACTGAGGATTTTGAAGTCCATCATCAAAAGAGTACACCATATCATCCACAAGCAAATGGAACAGTAGAATACTTTAATAAGATTCTTGAAAATGCATTAACGAAGATCTGTAATGTGAATAGGGATGATTGGGACCTAAAGATACCAACAGTATTGTGGTCATACAAGACCACATGCAAGAAGTTTACAGGACACATGCCATTCAAATTGGTATATGGACAAGAAGCAGTGGTGCCCATAGAATGTTTGGTACCCAGTCTGTGCGTAGCAGCAATTACGAACATGACAGGATGAGGCGCAGTACAGAATAGGCTGAATCAACTCATGATCGTGGAGGAATATAGGATCCTAGTTGAATTCCACCAACAAGTTTAGAATGCAAGGGACAAATCTTGACATGACAGACATATCAAGAGGAAAACTTTCAAGGAAGGAGACTTAGTGTTGATGTATGACACTAAATCCCTTCAACACCAAGGAAAAATCAGAATGCACTGGTTAGGAACATACAAAGTACAAACTCTCATAGATGGGGGAGAGATACAGTTGAAATACTTAGGAGGTACAGAAATCAAGGGGATGATCAATGGGAGTCGACTGAAGCTATATAAGGACAGTCGACCACTCACAACTTGAAAGTCATTGCCCAATAAAGAAAAAAAAAACAAGAGATAATGCATGACATCAAAAGGTAGTGTGTCGAAAGTAGAAGGAGCATGAAAGCTCGACAATACTAGATGACGATGACAAGTCCAACGGTCACTACAAAGCATAAACAAATGGGAAATGAGGATACAGAAAAAGAAGTGCCAACTGACGACAGATACCAGAATTGAATGCCATAAACAACTGACGAGATGCCACATTAATCGTGCCAACTGGCGACAGCAAGGGAAATCAATGGAAAGTACGAGGGAACCGATAGTTCAATTAAAGCATAATTGCGGTAACATATCCAACAAGATTCACATGATGTCGATACAAATTAGGCATGCAGGAGAGGAAAATTTATTGTGTAAACAGGTAAGGCACAAAGCAATAGAGCATACGAAGCAGAGAGTGCAAATTGCAGAGGGTACAAAGGCCACTGAGCTCGGAAAACAAAAAATTTATCACCATGGAACCACCCAAATAGGGAGAACCGAGTCGAATCACCAGACAACCTCGAAGAAGCACCAGAACACAATCTCAACCGTAGGGAAGCGAACAACAACCATCTCATCCCCCAGAAGTCATCAATGTGGAAAAAATCTCTTCGTCAAATACAATACCAGGAAGCCACACACCCATTGTGGAGGAAACCCAGCAGAAAGCACTAGTGGGCATGGACATTGATATTCCGGAAGAGGGACAGGGCCAATAGGATGAGGATGTAGGCAACCAATTATAACCCAAAAACCCTATAGAATCCCTGAGAGTCAATGGGATGACTTTGAACTAGGAATAAATGGTCGCACTAGATAGATCACAGACAACCACATCAGAATAGCCATAAGAGGGAGAAATGGAAGATGTCACTGGCCAACCATAGGAGTATCTCGAAGAATGAACAATGGATTCTAGAACCTCGAGCCAGCCACCACAGCGGAAGGGAAAGGATACGGTACCTAGGTCACCACACAAGAAACCCACCTCAACCATTGTCTTTCCACGCATTCCATAAGGGGTACACATACCAACAAATTTGTTAGGCCAGATCGAGAAAATGAGGTACTTAGACCATGATGTAATGGACATGGACAAGTTCCCCAAGTTCGCCAAGCGATTCTACCTACAGATTGTGGGTATAGGACCCTTTGGTGAACCAATTAATCAACTAGTCCAATGGGTAGTAGGATTGGACAGAACTAGGATTCTAGGTCTATTAGACCTACAACAATTTGGGAGGGGTCAATATGCAAATAGTTGCTTCAAGTAGATGATGGCATTCACCCATGGAGAATACCTATGGCTGGAACAACTCGTCTCCATAGACATAGAGCTCATCACATACATCGTAGGTTTGTCATCACAAGGTGAGGATTCTGCACAGTTCCTAGAGGACAAAACAAAGGAGAAAGCACTGGCCGAGGAGATGAAGAATAAATACAACACCAAAAGGGGGTCACTCTGAATCATCATCAGGCATATCAGTGACGTTGTGACATGAATGACCACAAAAATTATGGCATGCAAATTACTCAGGAAATTTCGCAAGGAGGAAGTCTCGATCGGGGTTTTCGCAGCTGTAGCACAATGTGTTGAGGGCACCACACTCAGTTGGGCACCTTATTTGTTGAATTTGTTTCTAGATGAATGCAAGGATGTGAAGGATCTGGGAAATAATTTAATTGTTCATGAATACTCCTCCTAATAGTCATGATCATATGGAAGGAGCCGAAGTATTCATTTTTTTCCACTAAACCCACTCCCTACCACAAAGTGCGATACTTCTCTCTCGGGGACTCTTCAAACTCCAAGAACATAAAAGAGAATGTAACTATATATGAAGGTTATATCCATGACATACATGACACCATGTCCAACACTTGGAGGGTAGAACCAGAAGCTATTGAACAGTATCAAGGCACAACCAACTTCAAAGCTACTAGACATGTGATGTGGATCCAGGTGCAAAAAGATCCCGACAATCAATGGCTACAACTATGCTACTACATAACCTAGGCAGACATAGAGATGACCATCAAGGATTGGGAAGACGAATGGAGGATTCCAGTTCTCATTTGATAAGTAACCTCAAAGATAGAGGAGGAGGAGGAGGTAAGACAAAAATAGACATAGTCTGAGGAGATAACAGTGCCCAAGAAACCAAGGACAGGTCAGAACAAGGTACAAAATAAAATCCAAGATAGGCACCTAGACGGGGAATCAGCACATAGGCACCCCTAGTACAACAAAAATAGGTTGAGGCAACATAAGGAGCTACATCAAGTGCTACACTACAAGAGAAAGGCAAGACTAATAGCCTAGTCATCCAGACATGGGGTGCGTGCAAGAAGGTGAAGGCACACAAAATGCCCCTAGAATAAACAATCATTGAGGATGATGTGGACATGGTGGTCCAAATGATCCAGGATTGCACAGTCGAGGATTTCAAGAATGTTTTGCACCAAAGGGACATAATTGACGAAGAGTTGGCACACATACGACATCTCCTCAAGCAGCTTGGAGAAGCACAGGCAGTTGGCAACAACGTAGAAATGAGGTTGTCAGCATCACAGATCAGAGGTGAAGCTGGATCAAGTGAGTAGGATAGGACCCAGATGACAACATAGTCGAGCTCAACATTTCATGTCACACCCAGCATGCTACGCATGGATGAAATCATGGGGAAAACACTCCTAAAGGACTTGTCTCAACTACAGTTGGTATTGACGCAGATACCAACCAAGGACTTGTAAAAATGGCAAGTCAATGTTACCCAGGAGGTACAGTCTCGTGCATGCACAGATACAAGGGAATTGTAGCACACAAAGGACAATAGAGATGAGTTGGAATTGATACTCAAGTAGGATAATATCGAGACCAAAGAGAAGAAGGACTGCATGAATGGGCTGGAGAAAAAAGTGGTCATAGCCTACGAGCAAATCCCAAAGAATGCGCAGACGACCAAACTCATGGTGACAAAAAAGATTGATCATATTGTGCAGGCAATCGACCAATACCAATAGGATATCGAGTATCTTCGAGAGAATATCACACCTACCACTTCACCATAGGTGAAGGAGCAAAGGAAACAGGAGGCAAAAATGCAGATAAAGGATGTAGAGCAACAATTCCATGTGGCATCCTACTTGTTAAAGAAATAAAGACAACTCTGGAAGGAGCTGGAAGAGGATCCGTAGATCCATCATTGGGACCAGAAAGGAGAAAGGATAAGCACAACTATCTAGGACCTCAAGAAGGGGTAGAAGAAAATGCTAATCACGGAGAGTTTCAAAAGATCGCAAGACATGAAGAAACTGCAAGCAAAACGCATAGTTATGCAAACAGAGAAAAAGTAGTGTCAATCTCAAATGGAACCGCTACAAGAGAGATAAGAAGAGGTCATTGCATAGGTGGAGGAAGCCAAAACATATATTACACAAACCCAGGAATAATGTGCAAGGATGGTCAACGATGAGATAGCAGTATAGTGATTCAATGCACTCAAGGAGAAGACTGCGCAGGCCCAAACGCAAGCAACGAATCTCTTGGAGAAGTTCCAAAAGATCGCAAGAGAGATCGACGAAGCACATAAGGGTTAGGTGTCTTTGGATGAGCCACATGTCAGTGTTGGGGGCCTATTGGAAGCAGGTCGAATCAGAAAGAAAGGATATTTTGGGAAGAAAGGCATGCAAGAGGAAAGTGACAACTGGAAAGGAGAAGCAACATGTGTGCATGCATGGAAGACCTAACGAAGTTAGGGTTAGGGTTTTTATAATAAATTGTAATAGCTGATGAGCCAAGAATAGATATAAATAGACACCTAGGAGTTCTAGGGAGAGGGTGATGTTGGTTGTTGTTTTTGTTATGGGTTACTAGCATGAGAGAGAGTAATAAGTCGGTAACATGACTATAATCAAATATCTTTTTGTAAGTTATTGAGTTACAGGAGAGAATATTAGCTATACCTTGAGGGTTAAATCACGGTCTGAGGAGCTAGGTGTGATCTAGTCAGACTCATGAAGGTCGAGGGGTGTGTTTGATGAATGTATGAATTAAGTTGTAGTGCGCGCGACGCCATATGAGGCAGAACCATAATAAAAGAGAAAGAGAGCCAGTCCTTTGTGGATGTATCCCAAGAGGGAGTGAACCATGGTAAAACCTATGTTATGTAATTGAATTTTTGTCTTTCTTTTATTGTCTATGAGTAGATGTTAGAATGATATATGAATGAGCTAATGAATCTAATTACATTACATGCATAATTGGGAACAATAATATATTTCCTTAATATTTATCTAGGATTCACAGCATGCAAGTCACAGATCCCCATTCATTCCTAGACTGCAAGCACTTGCCTATTGCAGTCACCCATTAAGACTATCTTGGGTGAGACTGCATAGTGCACTATGTGCGTTGTGCTGCCTTTTGGTTTACCAGGAGGGTCTATAGTTTTAGAGGCTTTGTTGGATCCCTAATAGACCTAAACCCGGGTCAACCATGTTAAAAGTATAACTTAGATAAAGCAACCAACAACACCCCCTCCCAATACTTCCAATCACATGTTTTGGAGCCCAAGGGCTCCATTTGTCACACCATTCATGGAACAACAATCCATACTTTGTCAACTACATGTCAATATCTCCCTTTTTTAATTTTACTAATAAGTCTCATGGGCCCCTCTCGTAGCCTCGAGCAAAGGTACGCACAATCAATAATTTTTTTATCAAATACATGTCATATGTTATTTACTTTTTAGATATAATTCACATCAGGTATTTGATTTTATGTGTGCAGTTACTTGGTATAAAAGTATACAACCCATTCAATCATGTCCACATTTTTTCCCCTTCATGTATACATTCACAACTCGGATTCTCTCAAACCCTTTGTAAACAAATGCATATCCCAGTCATGCCCCTTGAAATTTACCCTTAGGAACCCTTTTTTTCTCTACAATATCCTCACCTCTATTACATTAAGGTTCTATCACCCAGTAGAATTCTCACCTTCATGATTTGTCCCACATATATTTACACACCTTGAAAAATTGACACTAATGTTGTTCCATCCATTAGGCTCGGGAGTGTTGGTGTTGTTACACCCCAAAGAAAGAACCCCATTATTCCTTCTCATCATCTTACTAACCTCCCCATAATGGAGTCCCACTTCTTGTTTTTTTGGTTAGATTAAATGCACCACAACATTATCATTAACCCTCCATCTCACCCAACATCATTTTTCCATATGTTGTTTTATCCTCCATCCATCTACTTGATATAGAAACCCACACATGGGCCCCCCACCCTTCATCAATTACATTTCCCCACTTGCACCCCAAAAATTCAAGCCATCCTTCACTGGGGAAACTATTTATGTACATGTATTTTCCACCCTTCTATTCTTTTTTCATTTGGTAATTGTATAAAGCACATTTCAAATTGCAACAAGTAGAGATGATTTTTTCCATCACAATCAATGGCATATTTTTTTCTTGGAACACAACAACCCATGTCGCCCTTGGTTGGGGAATATCCCTTTCATTACCATCTTTGCAATATATCTATATCTCAACCACAACTTTGACTATCATAGACCACCATGTCCCCATACCTCTTTATGTTGACTTATATTACAATTCCTTGCAATATCATCCATTCAACATAGTTTACCCAATATTTGGTTGTCTCCCTAAAACCAAATCTTGTTTACGGTTGTTTCCATCATCCCTTCATCCCCCAACCAAGAGAAGTTCTTGATTTTGGTATATATTGAAATTTTTCCATATCACCAGTCCATCCATATTTTCCTCCATTCGATCTCTGATACTCGTTTGATCAAATTGATGCCAAGAAGAATGTTTCTTCTTACAATCACACTCCCTTCCTTGTCGATGCCAACACAAGTTTCCAGGAAGGTGGAATTATATTGGCTCTCATTCCATTATCAATGAGAAGTATCATACAACATAAGAAGAGTTCTCAATTGTTTCCAATCTCATTGACCGCCATAACATTAGACCTCAACATGGTTTCATCTTACTTTGGGTCTTACTATTTGACCATTCCATTTTTCAGTAGTCATTGAAGACCTCCAAATTTAATCATCCATCAATGTTTTCTAGTTATTCTTTGCTCAGTTCAGAGTTAGTTCAGTCACCAGAACTATCATCTATTGATTTTTAAGCCCCCACAGACACTCTATATATCCACTCTGTCAACAATTTCAGTTACATTCATTCCATTATGGTTTCATGACACGAGCATGGGGCATTCCCACATTGTTTGTACCAAAAAATTTATTTATTTTTTTGGAGAATACTTGGTTCCAATAATAATCCCCTCTTCCTCCGACAAATATCTCATATGTCCCTCTTAAACAACAACTACAACTCTCTTATACACAAAACAAACAATGATGTATTTCAGTGATACGTATGCTCCTAACCTCACACATCAGGGGGGGATTTTTATCACCAAAAAATTGTTAAAAACAATACAAAAAATGGTCAAAGGAAAGATCACCACAAATACAACACACTTTCAACATTTACAAATCCTATTTCAGAAAGATACCAAAACTATATACAAAAACCCATGAATTTTTGTGCACTTCCACCAAAGTCAAAGCGTGCACATACGCGCAGTTCAACCAAGCACTGGATGTGAAGGTTTTTTTTCATGTGAGACTATCTCTGAAGAAACCTACGTGGATCCAGAAAGGATGCATTTATGAAATTGGTCAAGCCTCAACTACTTCCAAGCTAAAGAATACCATGCCAAGATCTCAAGATCGGCCCAAAATCTCATATTGGGACTACTGAAATGATGAGAAGTACCTCCAAAGGTCTCCCATTCACACTTGGAACATGTTATGTAATATATTTATATGGCCCTATAAATGCATGGCCATGGTATGCTGAAAAATGAAGGAATTCATTGTATTGTTATGCTACCCATTTTCTATTAGAGAATCCATCTATTATTTTTAGATCTATTTGAGAAATCATAACCTTTGGTAAGATTATCACCTCTTGAGAAACTTGACCAAGAATTTATTCACCATTGTTAGTCATAGATGTAAATGTGTTGAACCTACACAGAATAGATCTAGCTAGAAAATACCACACACATTTGCAAAGAGAAATTGAGAAAGAAGAAGCAAGAGAGAAAGAATGGAAGAATTCTCATTAACCATATTCCACACTCAAAGAGTGCACAATTTACAATATATATAGGATAAATGAGTAACTAATGAGCCATGGTGGTGGTCTAGATTGATCTGGACACACACCAACAGTTACAAGAGTAAACTGCCACCTAGTCTAGTCTCTCAGGTAGTTACGGGAATGAACTGCAACCTAGTTGAGTTAACTAGTCAACTAGTCTTTAGTTAACTGACTAAACAAAGAGTAGTGAGTTGGTGATGATCCCAATTTTGCATGCTGACAAAAACAATGCAACATCTAAACTCAACTCAACTAGTCAAACTGAAGTGTCAACTGAAAAAGAATATTCTCCGGGTGGAATATTCTCCCCTAAAATATAGGAGACTAGATAATGACTAATTATGACTAATAAACAAGGAATAACCTTAGGGAAAATAAATCCTAGGTGTGTGTGAAGTAACTCCAACACTCCCCCTGAACATCACTATGGTGAAAATAAAGAATGGGTCCCAGCTACGAGGCCATGTTAGGTACCC
>JZKD02S1603918.1:43379-54133 GCA_000966675.3 Picea glauca | reverse complement strand
AACCCATTTGAAAGATGGTAATTACATGAAATTCATAATTTTATTATTATTAAAAGAGTTTTATATTATCTATGTTATTAAAATATTTTTGTACTATGTATGTGTATATGTGTATAAGAATATCTATGGTTACTGAAATCATTTGAATATTTTGTATAGATATCCTATCTTGTATTGCATTCTAGCTAAAGCCATTGTTTACCTATTCAAACACTTTGATGTTAATCATGATGTTGGTTTTGTATGAATTTTAATCACATGAAAGGAATCAATAATTAGAGGCTTAAACTCAACAAGGACACCTAATTCAGGTTACTATTTTATTGAACAATGTTAAGTAATCATTCAAAGAGTTACCAATTTGAAGAATTTTGATTGTTAAATTAGTTGAAGTTTTGTGTTTAACCTAGAAGGATATGGAAAGGAAATGCATGGCATGGAAATTTATGGAAAGCCAAGGCATGGCATGGAAAGGCAAGGCATGATATGGCATGGAAGGGAAATGCAAGACGAGGCAATGCAAGGTATGGCATGTCATGGCATGGAATGACAAGGAAAGGCATGGCATGGCATGACATGAAAAGGAAATGCAAGGCAACATAAGGAAAGGAAATGAAAATAAATGAAATATAAGGCATGGTGTGGAAAGGTTAGACATGGCATGGAATGACATGGAAAGGAATGACATGGCATGACATGGAAAGGAAAGACAAGGAAAGGAAAGGAAAGGAAATGCAACACAAGGAAATGAAAGGAATGCCATTCCATGCCATGGCATGTCATGGAAAGGGAAGGCATGGCATGGCATTGAATGGAAAGGGAAGGCATGGCAAGGCAAGGCATGAGATGGCATGTCATGGCAAGTCAAGGAAAGGTGATGCAAGGAAGGGAAATGCAACCGAAGACAATGCAAGGCATGACATGACATGGCATGGAAAGGAAAGGCATGGAATGGCATGGGATGGCAAGAAAAGACTTGGGATGGCATGGCATGGAAATGAAATCCAACACAAGGAAATGCAAGGCATGTCATGGAAATTCAAGGCAAGGCAATGCAACACAAGGAAAGCAAGGCATGGAATGAAATTACATGGCAAGGCAAGGCATGGAATGGCATGCCAAGGAAAGGCATGTCATGGAATGGCATGGTAAGGAAATGCATGGCATGGCAAGGAAATGCATGGCACGACATGACATGAAGAGGAAAGGCATGGCATGGCAAGGCAAGGAAAGGCAAGGAAAGGGAGTTCAAGGAAAGGAAATTCAAGGCATACATGGCCTCGTATGACAAGGAAAGGAATGGAAAATAAAGGTGAGGAATGGCATCGAAAGGAAAGACATGGCATGAAGTGGAATGGAAATGTAAGGGAAGGAAATGTAAGGAAATGCAAGGCATCGCATGGCATGGAATCACAAGGCAAGGCATAGCATTGCATGGAAAGGAATGACATGGCATGGAATGGTATGGAAAGGCAATGTAAGGAAAGGAAATGCAAGGCATGGCACGGAATGTGATGGCAAGGAAAGGCATGGTATGGAAAGGCAAAGCAAGTCAAGGAGTGGCATGGAAATGCAAGGAAATGAATGGAATTGCATGTCATGGAAAGGAAATACAAGGCATGGCATGGCATGGCATGTCATGGAATGGCATGGCAAGGAAAGGGATGGCATGGTGTGGAATGGAAAAGCATGAGATGGCATGGCATGGAAAGGAAAGGTAATGCAAGGCAATGCAACATAGAGAAATGCAAGGAAAGGAATGGCATGGCATGGCAAGGCATGGAAAGGAAAGGCATAGCATGGCATGGAATGGAAAGGCAACAAAAGGCAAGGAAAGTAAAGGAAATGCAACACAAGGCAATGAAAGGCATGGAATGGAATGGCATGGAAAGGAAAGGAAAGGAAATGCAAGGCATGTCATGAAATGGCATGGAAAGGAAAGGCATGACATGGAATGGAAAGGAATGGCATGGCATGACATGGAAAGGTAAGGCATGGCATGGCATGGAATCACAAGGAAATGAAACAAAACAAAATGAAAGGCACTTGGTTATCAAAATCCCATTCCAGTCCCATAAGTGTTAGATATGGTTGAATCTCATCCACGATCTCAATAACTTCAAAGTCTGCCACGTTGTGCACTCCATCTATATTCACAGGTACTCATGTCAAACGACCAATCGATATTATTTTGGGTTGATTCACGATCCTTAACTGAACAAGAGACCATACTATCTTGGATTTTCCCATCATCTCCCATGTCTTCTTAGGTAAAAAATTCAAATCAGACCCCAAGTCCAAGATAACATTATCCACATCATACTCCTCAATTTTTGCACTGAATATAAATTCTCCATTGGTCCTCTTTCTGCACAATACCTAGTTTACCATCCTTTGTGCGATGGGATTTTCCATTCATCGTGTACAATTATCAATCATGTCATATAGTGTACTCAATGCAGTTTCATCTTTCATTATCTCTACACAAATTCTCATAAATTATATTAGCATACTTACCTTTCCATTTGGCTTCTCATCCACAACGCAATTTTATACATGAGGCTCAGCTGATGTTGACACTCCCCAATCCAGTCTGAGTACTTATTTTCTTTCTCTCCGATATGTATCCTTTTCTTGATAAGGATTAAAGGTTGGCATAAGCCCTATTGAATTCCTTACCCACTTCTCAATATTCTTTCCTCCATTTTTTTATATCATCTCATGTTCTAGATCCTCTGGGTGTAACATTTTTTATTCTTGGTCCTTCATTGCGGTTTTCAGTTGATATCTTCTACACATTATGATTTGAAATCAGATTCAAGTTCTAGTTTTCTCTAGCCTTCCATTTCCCCACTAGTTGGGGAAAATATTATGTCGCATGGTGCAGTGATCTGTAGTATGTGCATGTTTTACACAGATTCGGAAAGTCGCGGGAAAAGTGTCATGGTTGATTACAATTATAACATATTATCGGTCATCTTCCTCCTCTTCCAAAATTTCCACGGCCTTTTCCAAAGTTTCCTATGTTCCCTGGATTAAATCCTCTTTGATTATTATATTGCGGACCACCCCCTTCTGCTACATCATTATCCTCCTGGATCGTATACATATATAATGTTCACTAACTCATTAAGACAAATATACGATAATCCTTCTAATCATGTCCCACCAACTTGAAAAAGTTGCAAAACAAGTTCGGTAATATGATACTTTTGTAGTAATAGACACTCAGATTGGTGATGGCCCCATTTCTTACATATCTCGTGATATTGTCCTCCCAGTAATGGATTCAGTGCTCCCATTACCAAATATTGCACGAATGTTGGGCATTCGTCCTTGTGATGGCCTCCAGTCCTACATTTGGTACACCATAATTTCTCGTGTTTCTCCTTTCCCTTTTTCAATTCTGTCAGTTGAATTGTCAATGCAGCTAATTGTGTCTCAACCTCCACCATCCTTCCATTATCTCCTACAAGAGATGATTCCAATTTCATTTCAATTTCTAGAGCCTCGGGATGTGATGCAACTTTTTGTTGAATCAATGACCTGTGAATGTGTGTTAGAATCCTTGTAATAAATTGGTCTTGATGTTTTTTATCGAGTATATGGAACGTCAACCTACTCTTCATATCCTTAAAAATTTGATTGAAGTCCCATACCGAATCTGTGATCCGGATTTAGGAGAGGAATGAACTGATTAATAGACTGGACACAATAAACATAGAGATGTGAAGAATAACACAGATATCCAGTGAACAATATCTTTTATTACACAAATGAAATAGGTTGAAACTGTAAAACTACAGAACTGAAACACTTGATCGAATGGTGGTAGCTATCACTGAGAAGAGTTGTGGCTACTACACGCATCTGTCTGAGAGGAAAAATGATTACAATGAGGCTCCATAGGCCTTTTTTATATTACTTATGAATTTCAAAACCCTATACATCCAAAAACCTAACCCTAGAAGATGAAACACCAAAATTCAAGTGGGCCCCTATGGGTAAGTTGGTACCTCAACTTCTCGGGGTCATAAATTTTTCATACGACCTTCGTTTTAGGTGTGTAATAGCCAATTGGAAAGGTATTCCAAAGAAATACACATTACACCATCAATCTTTGACTTTGTCTACATTTTGACTATGTCGAGCCAAAAAAACATTGTTTAGGGCTCCAAAATGACCCTGAAAGTACAACAAGATGTGTTGACATGGAAACATACAAAATAAACTAGTTGGATTAAGTGAGAGGCCACCAGTATCCACCTAGAAAATGTGTAGGGCTTCAGACATCCCTAGAAGTGTAGAACCCACAATTACAAATAAGCACAAAAGAACGTGTTGAACTAAAAAGGAAAAGAGGAACCAGTTGGAATAGGTGGGTGGCCACAAATATCCACATGGATCACTCTGTTTGCACATGTTTAATATCTTTTAGTTATGTGATGTACTACGACTGCGACTTTGGATTCTTGAACTCTTTCAGCAGTGCTTGCCTTATTTCTGTGAAATTTCTGGCCTACCCTATACGTGTGGTACTTTGTATCTTCATGTACCAAACTAGTGGACGACCTCTATTTTTTTTTTCCAATTACGCAATAATCATAGCCTTGTCTTGGACATTCCTTGCTGCCCAAATTTTCTTGCAGACAAACAAATGTTCTTCTAGGTGTTCTGACACAAACCCATGGAACTCAGGAATTTTAAGGGTGTTGTCTACCCCTACCATGTTGCTTTGTGTATTCCCTCTTCTTTGTGATGCTTGTTGACTCTGACTATGACTCTGACTCTACACATTGTTTCCACTACTTTGATTGATACTACTTTGTCCTCCCTAGCTAACTACAATTTCTTTTGACAAGTCTTCAACTGTTATTTATAATTGTGGTGATGCACATGGGGTCGTGGATTTTACACATGACCCTGTCTGAGTAGGAATCAACAGTTATTTTATTACTTGATTGGACTGAAAATCTCCTTCTTCTCCTCCTATCTATGATATTTCCATGATTTGCATGATTGCACAAGGCTCACTCCCCTATGGCTCACTGTGCGTATATCCTTTCTCAACCCCAGTCTCTTGCCTCTTGTACCTCCTTTCTCGACGCAATACTCCAAACTCATTTTCTTCCTCTGGTATACCCTCTTCAATCCTCTGCATCCTCAATCCCTCCCTTCCTTTTTCATCACTTCCTTCATTATCTCATGTTCTCAAACTATCCTCTTGTCATCCCCCAATTCCCCTATGTGTGTGAATCCCCATAGCAGTCAGATTTCATTGTCATCACACACTTGTCACAAAAAAACATATTTATCAACGTACTCAGTGATTTCATGAACCTTCCACGTGGACCTTTGAAAAAATCCCTTTCTGCAACATTGTATGATTGAGTACAATCTACTGCAAACTCTGTAATATATCCTTCTAGTATTCTATCCAAACAAAAATCAACTACACGAGTAGTTGGGTTACTTACAAAATTAAGCTATTTTAAAAACTTAGGAGTCCAATTCTGTGGCACTACATTTATGTACCTTATAGTATTCTCCACTAATATTTCTAGCCACTCAATCAAAATAATTGGAAATTCTCCAAAGAAAATTTCATGCAGTTCTATGTACACATACCTTTGCATCCATTGCTTGCCACTCATCTAATGGTTTTTGTTCTCTTTTCAAGCAAACTCCAGTTCATTCCTTTCCAACCATTATGATATCTCCCTCTTAGTCAGCCTCCAAAACATTCCCTTAATCACAAATTCCAATTCCCGACAATGAAACCATTGGTTGGTGTTGTGCACGGTTTGTAAGACCCCAGGTTAAAGTTATCTATGACCAACAAAACCCATCGAACACTGGACCTTTCGGCATAACATTATTTCACATATGAAGTCTCACCCGAGGTATCTATTGGGACTACAAGAACCAAGTTTCTGCAGTAGTGAGGGAAAGGGAGGTAATCATTCTGTTCATTATGTTCATTCTTACTTATTAGTTCTATGCATGTAATTTTGTCCTTATTCTGTATTAACTACTTAGTGATTCAGATTCATACTATCATTATATTCCATATTTATACATAAAATCATTGTTGTAACAATCATGACTATTGTGCAAGTATTAAATATAAGACAAATCTAATCTACTAAGCATCCAAACATAATTGATCAGCAATCACATAAAAGGAAGGTAACACAATAATTAACGTGGTTCACCAAACTTTGGGCTATGACCACAACAAATTGATTTTTTATTAGGCATTTAGTAATTGTTTCATGCTTGCGTACTATGCTTACAAATATATATCATGTTTATCTTTCTCTTGTCCTAGCCTATCTTCTCTGTAGTTCAAGCCTCTCTCTTTCTACATAATCTCTTACATTCAAGCATTGATTCTCTCCCTTCCCAACCTATCCTATCAACCTTCTTACTAATACGAATTCTCGATAGTTTGGAACAGGATCCACAATACTTCTTGAGAATAACCACATGGAGGAAACCCTATTCTCCCAACCCATTACATATTTATACATACAATCTAGGGCTTACAACCCTGCTTGGTTCATCTGAAAAACCCATTACATTGCATGACTAATTTAGTTAATTGGTTGGTTGGGATGCTTTCTTCCATTTTTCCTTTTGCATGTTGCTTTTTCACTCTGACTGCTTTTCCTACTGATTTTTCACATCCTACCATCTTTATAACATTGAGATATCATCCTTCCTTTTCATCCACTTTATTCTGCTTCATTCTTCTCTTTCCTTTATTCCTTGTTTTATTTTCCTTATTGTGTGTTGTCCTTTTTGATGCACCTAAACTACATGCTTCCTCATCTTTCTTCTTCTCCTTTGTGCACCTATTCTATGCACTTATTCTGTACTTTGAATTTTTTCCAAAATTGTATTCCAAAATTTCTTGTCCAACAGTAAGGAAAATCAAGGAAATGCAATGAGGCAAGGCAAGGAAAGGAAATGCAAGGCAAGGAAATGTAATGCATGGCATGGCATGGAAAATAAAGGCATGGTATGAAAAGGTAATTCAAAGAAAGGTATTGCAAGGCAATACATGGCATGGGATGGCATGGAATGGGATGCAAGGCAATGCAAGGAATGGAAAGGAAAGGCAATGTAGGGCAAGGTAATGAAATGCAAGGTAATACAAGGCATGGCATAGCATGGCATGGGAAGGAAAAACATGGCATGGAAAGGCAAGGCATGGCATGGTAGGTCAAGGAAATGCAAGGCAAGGCAAGGATAGATATGGAAAAATCAAGGCATGTCAAGTCATGGGAAGTTAAGGTGTAGGTATAGGTCTAGGTATAGGTATGGGAAGGCAAGGAAATGCAAAGAATGGAAAGGAAAGGAAAGGCATGGAAAGGAAAGGAATTTCATGGAAAGTCAAGGCAAGGCAAGGCATGGCATGGTAAGGAAAGGCATGGAATGGCAAGTGAAGGCAAGGCATGGCATGGAAAAACAAGGAAAGACAAGGAAAGGCAAGGCAAGGTAATCAAAGTAAAGGAAAGGCAAGGCAAGGTAATCAAAGTAAAGGAAAGGCAAGGCTAGGCTAGGCATTGATCACATACTTTGTTGTGGATGCTCCATCCACTTGGAATCTTGCATATTCATCCATGAATTTGGATACCTTGGAATTCACACATGTGGAGTGTTACATGCATGCACATTCTTGGAGGGAACATTCTATGTGGACACTTGGCATTTGAATTGGCTTGATGCCTATTTTTTGTGGTGTGTCCCCTTCATGAGCATTATTTTGTGCATACTACTACTATTTTTGGATGAGGGCGAATTTCTTTGGAGAGGATAATGTTTACATGTTGTAACATGGTACCATGGATTGAGGAGAGATCTAACTAATCCATTATTATAATATTTAGTTGACTTGTCATGGAGTTAGTTAGCAAATAATAATATTTTATTGTATAAGAGAAGAGAATCACTCTATAAAAAAGAGCTCTCTCTCTCCATTGTAAAGGGTGGATAATTTGGGTATTTAGGAGCTCTCCTCTTGGGCTACATTATACAACATTTTGGCAAGATTAATGGAGAATTTGAGGTATATTTTCATTTGATGTGAGTCTTTATTGTGAACTTATATTGTATGTGTTGATTTTGTATTAAGGAACCCTTGTAAAATGTTGTGATTTCCAATATAATGAACCATTCTTCATTTTGGATAGACTCATGTGAGGTTTCAACCCTCTTATTTCTATTCTGATTTAGTTAGCCTACATGATTTTTATTATTGGTTCTTGGAATCTTGTTTAGGATGGGCCTTCAGTATTTTTTCAGATAGTGGTTTTTTAGGCTAGATTTGGGCATCCATTCCATGGAAAGTGGTTTTGTTGGAAAACCACGGTCTTGTAGTAGAGATAAGGACAAACTTGTGTGCAGTTTGGAGACCAAGTGGATGAAATAAGAACTTTTAGGATTCATAATGGTTCAAATCCTCATTGGAAGTAGACTCGAAGACTTAACTCGAGATGTGTGAACTCTGTTATCAACCTTCTTGTCTTGCTTCTTTTATTTCTATTGTGCATTTTTTGAATTTCAACCTTTCAATTGTGTATTAGGATTTTAAGTTAAGATTTTTAAATTCACACTTAACATTGTCTTTCAAATTAATCAGTAATTTCATATCAAGTTTGGTATTAGAGCAGGTTTGAAAGGATTTTCAAAGGTTAATGTTAATCAGGCTCAAGTTCAAAGCATGGTGAAGGATCGTGTGAAGAATCTAATCCAGGAATTGAACGTGTGTTCCAATTATGATAAATTCATTCGCTGAAAGAAGGAAATACTTTTGATTCTGAGGCATATTTCCTTGAATCATTCATGACAATGAAATCTATGGTGGAAGAGTTGTACCACGAATGAAAGAATCCTGAGAAAGGTGTTCCATCTGTAAAAGTTGAAGGAGAAGGAAGTGGTGGTAACCCTCATAAGACTCCTATGTCCCCATCATCCTCTTCTTCTAGTTTGAGTGGAAGTTCTTCCTTCAAGAAGAATTCTAAGAAAAAATCATCTAATTTACCTTTATTGAAACTTGATGTCAAGTTTGATTTTCCGATTTGTCATGGTGAACTTAATGCAAAAACATTGGATAATTGGATCAAGTAGCTTAAAGTTTATTGCAGGATTTAGAATTTTTTTTATTATAATGCAAAGATCCAACTAGCCACTCTTCAACTGGGAGGCACAACTTTGATCTGGTGGGAGAGTGAGAATTGCTAAGATTTTCTTGTGAAGGGTAAAATCGTATCTTCTTTGTATGAATTTACAGCTACAATAAACAAGAAATTTTATCCATTAGGTTATATGAAAGAAGAAATAATGGATTGGAAAACATTAAGGAAAACTAAAGGACAAAGTGTGTGGGAATATACTAAGGAGTTTAGAAAAAGGGCACTAATATTGGGCATTCCTATTTATACACAAGAAACTCTTTTAAAGTACATTGGTGGGTTACATGCTAATTTGAAGAATACTATTCTTATGGTTAAGCCAACTAATTTTGATGAAGTTTGTGTACAAGAAACTCATATTGAGTCAGGTGGAAGGAATGTTCATGATAGTTTCTCAGAGGATTCAGTTCATTTGAAGGAAGGAAATAACAAAGGAAAGGAGAAATTGAATTGGTCAGTCACGATGAAGAAGGAAGAAGAGAAGCCTTCATGTTCGTATTGCAAGAAGGAAGGGCATGATGATGATAAGTATTGGAAACTTCATCCAAAACTAAATCCAAAGTGATTCCAAAATTGAAAATATAATAAGAAGGCCATTGCTATAATCCAACAAGATCTGGAATCAAATTTAGATGATAAAGCCATAACCATAGCCATGGGAATACAAGGTCTATCTTCTGTTTCTCATTCTAACACTTTTTCTTATGTTTTAGCTTCTAATATTGATTCGGGAGGATCCAGAATGATTAAAAATGATCCAGGAGGATCCACGAATGCTCACAGAGATCCAGGAAGATCCAAAATGCTCGATGAGGACCATAAGGACCCATAAATGCTAAAAATTTGAATTCCATTCTCTTGAAAAATACTTCGTTGTGTAGATATTGGCTATATCTTTCCAATGATGCAAAAATTGCCTCAAACAAAGTTCATATGAAGATGTTATGTGCGGTCAAAGTTTTGGTCAAATAGGTCAAAATTCAAAGCAAGACTAACACATGGCATGTCTGTACAAGTCCATATAGTTGTCATAATGATGTCATGCTAACTTCAACATGGTGATGTGGCAGCACAAGAGGCTTCCACATGGTGATGTGGCAGTACAAGAGGCTGCCACATGTCACCCGAAAATGGAATTTTCAGGGGTCCATGTGGACCAATAAAAAAGTTTCATGTGTCATCCATAGAGATGATGTGGCATCCATATGATGACGTGGAAGGTACAATCAACATCTATATGCTAACATGGCAGTACCAGCAAGCACCACGTGGCATGACCATACAGTAAAATTGGTAGATGACTTGGCATGGTGTGAGGTGGATCAATCACAGGCTGCCACATGGTAGACTTAGATTGGCCAATAATGGTTCGGGTTCAAAATCAAATGAGGGTTTAATCAATTCGTTAGTTTTGGTTTTTTTTTTATGTTTCTTTTTGTTTTATTAATCTATATGTTAATAGTATATGTGTGTGTGTGTGTGTGTGTGTGTGTGTGTCTATTAATACATTGTTAAACCAACCAATGAATTAATGTTTAGTTATATAGTTTCAAT
>JZKD02S1603918.1:8578-43369 GCA_000966675.3 Picea glauca | reverse complement strand
ACAAACCTGCGGTAGAAATTGGCAAGACCTAAAAAGCTGCGGAGCTCTGTTAGGGTGGTTGGGGCTGGCCAATCCTGAATGACTTGGATCTTTGCTGGATCCACATGCACCCCCCACTCATCAATAATGTATCCCAGATACTAAACCTAGGTTATCCCAAAAGTGCATTTCTCCAAATTGGCACACAACTTGTGTTGCCGCAGTGTTTGGAGGACCTGTCGGATATGGTGGAGGTGATCTTCCCAAGTCTGGTTGAAGATCATAATGTCATCTAAGTACACCACTACAAATGAGTTGGTGAATGGCCGCAGGATGTTGTCCATTAGCCTCGTGAAGCTTGCAGGGGCATTCATCAACCCGAAAGGCATGACCAACCATTCAAAAAGGCCCTCCTTGGATTTGAATGCAGTCTTCCACACATCAGAGGGTTCGATTGGTACCTGGTGATACCCAGACTTCAAGTTGATCTTGCTGAAATATTTTTCCCCCTTGAGTTGGTCCAGAAGGTCATCAATCCGTGTGATTGGGTACCTATTCCAAACAATGATCTTGTTCAGTGCCCGATAGTCAATGAAGAGTCTCCAAGTCCCATCCTTCTTCTGCACCAATATGATCGGGCTCCCACAGGGCGATGAACTCGGCTAGATGTGACCTTTCTGCAACAGCTCCTGAATCTGCCTCTTAATTTCATCATTCTCTAGGACAGAGCATCGGTAGATGGGTCCATTGGGTAGTGGTGCACCTGGGGTCAGATCGATGGGTTGCTTGACCTGGTAGTGTAGAGGCACCCCTGCGGGGGAGGTGAAGATGTCCTCGTACTCCTCCATGACCTTATCCATCTGTTGTTTTTGTGTAGTGGGGCCTTGTCTGGAGTTCATGGCCACAGTCTTCCACTTTCCCTGAGGGTGGATCATCAGGAAAACAAATTTCCTGGTTTTGGAAATGAGCTTACTGCATTGTTTTGCAGTAACCAAAGAGATGGTGGTAGGCGGTGCTATCTCCGGTATCCTGTACAGCTTATTGCCCAAAGTGATAATAACAGCACGAGGCCTGGACTGATACACATCATGTCACTTCCACAAGTATGATTGGCCTAATAATACATCAGAAACATCAAGAGGAGCAATGTCACATAATACCTCATCCGTGAAGGGCTTGATGTTGTAGGGAAGTCGACATTGTTGACTGACGCGGAGGTCCCGTCCTTGGTGCAACCACCTGATGGTGTATGGTTGTGGGTGTGTTGTAGTCGGCAATCCCAACCACTTCACGACCTCTATTGAGATGAGGTTCTTCTAGCTCCCGCTATCGACAATGAACTACAACGGGGAACCCTTTACCCACATCTTGGAATGGAAGAGATGCTCTGCCTCCTCTGGATCTTTTGGTTCCTCCTTCTGGATCTTCATGGTGGCAATGGTGGCGTTGGGCTTCACATCGATAATATTCTTCCCCCTGTCATTCCCCTTTTCAGGTTCTGATTCAGATTTGGAGCATGCATCTGATTCAAAAGCCTTCAACTTGGCTACCAGTGACTGCTTGGCCCGACACTCACTTGTGTTGTGAGTGGAGCTCTTATGGAACTCACACCACTTCCCCATGTCCTTTTTTGGCTTTGTGGTATTGTTCTTTGCTTGTGGCTTTGGCGGGTTGTCTTGGGATACCCCGCCTTGGCTTGGTCCTTTGTTTTGTGGTTTGGGAGTACCTTTCCCGTGCTTCTGATTAGTCTCACTTCTTCTGTTTGAACTTCTGCTCAATCTTGGCAGCAGATCGGTATGCCACACCAAGTGAGGAGATGTCGAGGAACTCCATTTCCTCCTGAATGTATCTGTGCAGAAAACTGCGGTACTTTAACACCAAATGTTTCTCTGAATATTTGATACCCAACTTTGTGCATAGGGTATGAAACAGATTCGTCATCTCATGCACATCTTGGTCCCTTTGCTGCCACAACATAGTCCATTGTATGTATTTGTCCTCATAACTCCCCATGGGATAATATTGTTCCTTGATGGCGTCTCGGAAAGAATTCCAAGTGGGTTCGTCTGAGAACAAAGAGGGTTCTCCCTCACCCTCTTGCTCTGAGTAGGTTTCCCACCAGTCCTTGACATGGGGGGTGGCTTTGAGGAGTGCGAAAATAATCTTTTCTCGGTCGAAAAAGTCATGAACTGAGAAATATCCTTCTAATAGATTCAACCATCTATCTATGACATCTGCATCTATTTGGCCGTCAAATATGGGAATGTCAAAGTTTACTTGTACCTTAAACGGAGTGGCACCTCCAGAGTGGCTTCTCGATGTCGATGCAGTGCCAGTCGGAATCCGTTGAAGAATTTGGGAAAAGTTGTCCATCATCGCGTTCCATTGTTTCTCGAGGGCCTAATCGAGCAACATTTTGATAGGATCTCCTGCTCCCTCATCTTTCTTTTCTTCCCCCATGGACGGTCGTCGGGGTTTGCGAGGCTGATCTTGCAAAGGTTCAACCAGATCAAGCCCCAACTCCTTATACCCCGATCTCGTTGGGGACATGCAAAGAAGGATCGAGAATGAGTAGACCGCTCAGATACCACTGATCTGGATTTATGTAGGAACACAACGAAATACATAAATACACATAAAAATAGAGATGCAGCGGAAATAATACTTCATTTCATTAATAACAAATGACTGAAATATGCTTACAGACAGAATGGAAATAAACTAGCTAGGGCGCTAGTAGCTTATCTCTGAGAAGAGATGTGGCCGCTACTTGCATCCATAAGAAGATGATCAAAATGAGGCTCTGAAGGCCCTTTTACAATAAACGGAAATTCCAAAAGTCCTAGACATCCAAAAACCTAACCCTGGGAGATGAAGCGCCAAAAGTCATGTGGGCCCCATTTGGGTAAGTTGGTGCATCAACTTCCCGGGGTCGTAACTTTTTCATACGATATTCGTTTTAGGTGTATGATAGCTCGTTGGAAAGATCTATCTGAGGCCTACAATGATGAAGACAAAATGGAATTTTTAGATGATTTTTTGCGAGAGAAACATACCCAAAAAAACATAGTTTAGGGCCTCAAAATGGCCTCGGAAGTTTAGGACCCGAAAAAACTGCTAAAAATAGTAAACTGTGCGAAAATTGAAAAAATGAAAGAAGAAATGGTGGGGGTCCAAGTGGAATAGGTGGGTAGCCACCAATATCCACTTGGATCACCCTTCCACCTGGAAGCTCATTTCTAGTATCCCCTACGCGAGCTCCTTCTCCTTCGAGTTCTCCTCCACCTAATATTCCTATGGCAGGAGCAAATCCCCCCATGACCAGAATGGAGGCTATAATAGCTGCTAGGTATGCTCCCCTTTTGTTACCTCAGCCTCTCAATTGCCTTCCAACAGATGGCTACCTTAAGCAGTTGCCCAAGTTTACAGGCGAAGGGGACATAGCTACAAAAGAACACCTTGAAGCCTTTTACAGTTTTACAAATGATCATGTTATCATGCATGCAGACATATGGATGAGGATTTTCATCCATATCCTTGAAGGTGAGGCTAGAAAGTGGTTTAGGGCCCTACCTCCTGGATCTATCGATGGGATTGAGGCTTTGGATAATGCCTTTTTGAGACAGTGGGGTGAAAAAAAAAACTTCATGTATTAAATGACAGAATTTGGGTCTTTGAAGAGAAAGGAAGGAGAGTCTGTCTCTGACTTCTCCAAGAGATTCAATAAAATGTACAATAAGATCCCCGCTAAGATAAATCCCTCAGAAGCCTCTGCCAAAATCACTTATGCTAGTGCTTTTGATCCTGATTTCTGCCTCTTGTTGAGGGAAAGGAGAGAGACTACTCTGGCTCACATGCAGGATGCAGTCGTGGAAGTAGAATCTAACATATTGGCTATTGACCAACTCAGGAATAAGGTTGATAGAGACATATCTAGGAAGAGACATGAATCCTCCCCATCCAATTCCTCTCCCCTTCACCTTCAGATGGACGAGGTAACTAAAGTGCTAAAATCGCTTTCGGCTAGAATGGAAAGGTGGGAGTTAGCAAGGAAGCCCATGTACAAAAATCCCCAAAATACTGATAACAAAGGCTTCAGGAGGCCTAGTAAAAATGTGACACAGGATTTGCCAAGGGAACAAAGGAGCAAATACAGAGATGATCAGAGGACTCAAACCCCTCTCCAAAATAACCTAGTTGCTCATGAAGAAGGAGAGGAGATACATGAGCCCGACCCTGAAATTCATTGTATTGAAGACACTTCCCCTTTTCCCCATTTGACTCAATCTGCATATGAAGAATCCCTTATGAACATTCAAATCAATGAGTGGAGTAAAGGGGAAAAGGCCAACAACACTCCTAATAGATACCATCTTAGGTCAAAGAAGAAAGAAGGGAATTATGATAGCCATGATTAGCCCCTCATAGCGGAAAGGCCTGCTAAACCTGCAACAATCACTACTAAAGAAAATAAAACTCATAATACTTCACCAGTAGCCAAAAAACCTGTCTCTGAGGTAAGGGAAGCTCCTAAGCCTCTTTCCTCTTTTAGTTTTGAGAACGAAATTCAAAATTTTAGAATTCTCATACCCCTCTCAGAACTATTTAAAAATGAAGATTTCAAAAGGTCCCTCTCCAAACTGCTACAATCTGAGTCTCCCCAGCCTTCCACGGACTCAGTAAATCTTCAAGATGAAAAGACACCAGTCTTCCTAGGTCCCATGGTAGAATATAGAGATGATTCATCCCCTCCCTTCTACACATCCCTGCACATACATGATAAGGTGTTTCATAATTGCCTCATGGATTCAGGAGCTTCCCACAACCTTACGCCCAAAATAGTCATGGAAGAATTGGGACTGGAAGTGACAAAGGCTTATCATGATTTGTAATCTTTTGATTCAAGGAGGGTGCAATTACTTAGAGTCATCAAAGACTTGGTGGACACTTTTTTTCAGCTGCCAATGAAGACTGTGGTCAATGGTCATGGACATTGTAGTAGCTGATGTTCCCCCCAAGTTCGGCATGTTGTTGTCAAGATATTGGATTAAAAAACTTGGAGGAACATTATAGATGGATCTCACATATGCCACCATTCCGTTCTTTGTAGGGGAACAGAGGAGGTTGTACAGAGAAGCTCATTTGGCCTACATTGTTAGTGATGAAGCAGACCCCACCAATCATCCTATCTTTGCACTTGACACTGATTTGGGGTCTAGTTTATTGCAGCTCACTGATACTCCTGAAACCCCTTTTCAAATAAGAAAGCAACCCATATTTAATAACAAGATACCTCCTCCAACCACCTCTGTTTGGAAGATGTTCTTCGATGGAGCTTCTTCTAGTGAAGGCACTGGCCCTAAAGTGGTTTTTGTGTCGCCTTGTCAGGAAACCATATCCCTGTCATACAAGCTAGAATTTGAAGCTACCAATAATGTGGCAGAATATGAAGCTCTTGTTCTAGGTTTAAGGGTTGCAAAAGAAATGGGAATTGAGTGGGTAGTAGTGTTTGGAGATGCTGAGTTGATAACCCAGCAAGTCAGAAATGGTTATCGGGCTAAGCATCCTTGGCTCAGGAGTTACAAAAATAAGGTGCAGGACCTGATTGATAATTTCTTCTCAGCTTTCAACATTTCTTTTATTCCAAGAGAGGAAAATACTTTGGCCGATTCCTTAGTTGTCTCAGCTAGTATGTTCAGGATCCCTCTGCCACCTAAGATCAAATATGATGTTGAGATAAGATATAGGCCATCTATACTGGACAATATCAAGCATTGGAAGGGTATTCAAAGACAATCTTGAAATCAAAAAAGAATTCATTATGTCGATGAATTTTCTACATTGCACATTGATCAGGATCCTGATCTCGAAAGTCACCCTCACCCTGAGGTATTTTTAAATAAAATTGCTAATCACCATATTATTCATCTGCCTAGAAATCACATTCCAAAGGGACTAGTCCCTTTAGAAATACTATTCGATGGGAATGATGTGGTAGTAAAGGGTAGGTTTTCAAATGGAGATGTTGATACAGCGGAGTGCAAAATCGGCACACAGGAGGAGCCTAAGTTTGTCAAGTTGTCAAGTAGTTTGACCAAAGAGTAGAGGGCCAAATATATCGAGTTATTAAGAGAATTTGTTGATGTGTTTGCATGGACCTATGAAGACCTCAAGACATATGACACATCTGTCATTGAACACAAGATCCCACTGAAGGAATAGGCTAAGCCATTTAGGCATAAGCTAAGACACATAAATCCCATGTTGTTTCCTCTCATGGAGAGAGAAGTGAAGAAGTTGTTAGATGCCCAAATCATTGTCCCCTTGAGATATTCTGAGTGGGTGGCCAATTTGGTCCCGGTGAGGAAGAAAAGTGGAGAAATCAGGCTCTGTGTTGATTTCAGAAACCTGAACAAGAGCTCAAAAGAAAGACAACTATCCCTTGCCCAACATGGAACACATATTGCATAGGGTAACTGGTGCATCTATGATATCCATGATTGATGGTTTTTTTGGCTATAATCAGATATCAGTCATGCCTGAGGACAGAGAAAAAACAGCCTTCCCCACTCCTTGGGGCACATTCATGTATGCCAAAATGTCTTTTGGATTAATGAATGCAGAAGCAACATTTTAGCGAGCCATGGACATAGCCTTCATTGGGGAGAAATATCAGTTTGTGGTGATCTATCTGGATGACATCACAGTCTTCTCCAGGTCTGATATAGAGCACTGTTGTCACTTGAGGAAATTTTTCTTGAAATGTCAGAGGTTTGGCCTTTCCTTAAATCCCAAGAAATCTTTGTTTTCTATGATGGAGGGGAAGTTGTTAGGCCATATAGTATCAACAGAGGGAGTGAGAATTGATCCTAATAGGGTAGAGGCAATTCAGACCTTGTCACTTCCTAGGTCTAGAAAGGAAGTCCAGGCTTTTTTAGGGAAGATTAACTTTCTGAGGAGGTTCGTCTCAAATTTTGTTGAGTTGGTGAAACACATCACAGCCATGCTCAAAAAGGGAAATGAAGTAAAATGGACTGCTAAACCCAGGGAATATTTTGTCCAAATAAAAAAGGCATTGACTGAGGCACCTATGCTGATCAGTCCTAATTATTCTAAGGATTTCCTAGTTTTTTTCTTTTTCTTCTTTTGATACAGTAGCAACGGTCTTATTGCAGAAAAATGAGGAATGGCGAGAGCAACCCATTTCCTTCTTCAGTAAGGCATTAAGAGATGCATAAATTAGGTATGAGATCATGGAGAAGCAAGCCTATGCCTTGGTGAAATCTCTCAAATATTTCAAAGTCTATGTCTTGCACTCAAGAGTGACTGTATACGTTTCTTTAGCCTCTATGAAAGACATCCTTATACAGCCTGACATAGATGGGAGAAGAGGTAAATGGATTTCCAAGATCCTTGAGTTTGACCTCGAGATACAGCCCACCAAGTTGGTTAAAGGGCGGGGTTTAGCCAAGCTACTGGCTAAATCCAATTGCAAGGCCTTGGGGGTTAGCTTCATCAATGCTTTCTCAGAAAATCAGCAAGTTGAGTCGTCTAGTAAAAGCTCTCAGGGTGTCTTATCACTAGAAGAATGCACCTGGTACAGAGACATTTTGTACTTTCTGCAAGAGTTGAAGCCTCCTGATGGAATGGGAAAAAGAAAGGAAAAAGATTTAAAGCTCAAGGCGATTATATATTTCCTTATTGACCAAGTCTTGTATTGGAGATACCCTCTAGGGGTGTTTCTGAGGTGTCTGAACCCACAGAAAGCCCAGAAAGTTATGTTTGATTTCCATAGCAGCCTTTGTGAAGGGAATCGTTTCTGGAAGACCACAACTCACAAAATTCTCAAGGATGGGTACTACTCGCCCACCTTATTCACTGATGTCTGCAGAGAAGTCAGAGCTTGCATCAAATGCCAAAGGTTCTCAGGAAAGAAGCAGGTCAAATCTCTGCCACTAAAGCCTGCAGTAGCTTCAACACCCTTTCAACAGTGGGGGTTGGACTTCATTGGAGAAATTCATCCTCCTTCAAGTGGCGAGCACAGATGGATCTTGACTACAATAGAATTTTTGACCAAGTGGATAGAAGGTGCCCACACCAGGAGTGCTACACACAAGGTAATTATCAGCTTCCTGGAGGATATCATAGCCAGATTTGACTATCCCAATAGAATTGTCACTGATAATGTTTCTTCTTTCAAGTTTGAGCCTCTGGTTAAGTTCTATGAGAAATTCAAGACTTCACTAATTCACTCCACTCCCTATTATCCTCAAGGAAATGGACTGGCAGAATCTTCCAATAAAAGTCTAATCAAACTCATTAAAATATTATTGGAAGACAATAAGAGGGCCTAGGATTCAAAGCTCAAATTCGCTCTATGGGCCGATCAAGTGACAACAAAGAAGTCCCTGGGAACCTCACCTTTTCAACTTGTTTATGGGATGGAGGCTATGTTTCCCACTCAGCTCACTTTACCTGTAGCGAAATTCTTTCAAGATCATGAAGGAGAGCTAGACCATATGGTCAGAAGAATTCATCAAGTGGTGGAAGTGCAACAAATCAGGGAGCAAGTAATGGACATAGCTCATAGTCATCAGCAGAAGATCAAGCAGGCCTTTGACAGGAAGGTCAGGAAGGAGGAATTCGAGCTAGGAGATTTGGTGCTTAAGTGGGATGCACCCAGGAAGGATAGGGGAAAACACAGCAAGTTTGATGCCCTCTAGATCAGGCCCTTCAAAATCTCTGAAGTATTCTTAAATAACACGTACAAGTTGTAGGATTTGGAGGATGAAGAAGTTTTTAATGGCCCAATAAATGGGTATTTCCTGAAGAAATGTCTTGTTTGAGCCTTAGACGGCTCCTTTGTTTTTGTAAATATTGTTTTTCTATTTATTTTTGGCTTAATAAATGACTCCATAGCCCAACAGCAAGGCACTGAAACTGAAAAGAGTTATTAGAGCCTCACAGGGAGGACTCTATCCCCCATGGAGCCTAATGTTACCACATATTTTTGTAAGGGGGGAGATTCTCTATGGATTCAGGTCCTTCGTGAGAAATATATGAAATGGGGCTTAAGACCTATAAAATGAAGTTATCCAAGGTTGTATTCATGAGTGCCCAAGCGCAACATGCATAAAACCTCTATTTTTGGGTTAAAAATCAAGCAGGCGGTCATTTTTTCTTTTTAGCGGCGAAGATCCATCGATGGTGCAGATCAACAATCATCGAGTAAGCCAGAGACATGGAGTTTCATGAGGTTTAGCATATGGGCTCATCCCTTAGGGCCAAATTCATGAAATGATCATGGTCGTCTGATCCAGTCGGGACACATGGCGCCTGATTAAGTCTGGTCACCATTTCGGCTACCGGGACTTTGAAATACAAGGGTCGAGAGAAAAGGAACGAGAACTCTAGGTGGGAGAATCCTAGAAATACATTAAGGTTCATCGTGACCATCCATATTAAATCAAATCTGGCCATTGATTATGGATTAGCCGTTTGGGCATTTCAGCTACCGAGAATTTGAAAGACAAGGGGTCACTCCTCCACTGCATCTGAAATCATCGAAACATGAAATGTAAAAGCCCCTAGGAGGTGGGCCCACCGTCTTGGTTCCCAGTCACAAAGGAAACATGCCTAGGGAAAGGGCGCCAACGTTTATCATGTGGCAAGGCGGGTCCCGAAACGCCAAAATGATTGTGGTCGTCTGATCCAGTCAGGACACATGGCACCTGATTAAGTTCGATCGCCATTTCGGGTATCGGGACTTTGAAATACAAGGGTCAAGAGAAAAAGAACGAGAACTCCTAGTGGGAGAATCCCTGAAATAAATTAAGGTTCATTGTGACCGTCCATATTAAATCAAATCCGGCCATTGATTGTAGATTAACCGTTTCGGCATTTCGGCTACCGAGACTTTGAAAGAAAAGGGGTCGCTCCTCTACTGCATCTGGAATTGCTGAAACGTGAAATGTAAAAAGTGCCTTGGAAGATAGGCGCAAGGTCACAGCCCATGGTCACTTGGGGTGATAAAAAGAGCTGCACAAAGGGTCAAAGCGTCAGGTTTAGCTACAGGAGGCATCATCGCGTTCTCCAGGTGCCAATTCAACTCAGCCTTGATCCTGATTCCTGCTAGAGGTAAATAAAGGTAGGAGGAGGTGGTTGAAACCTCGCCTCACTCCTTAAATGTAAGGCATGGAGGTTCTGGCAGGTAGTCTTCCCAAGATCGTCCTCTGTGCAGGTTTTCCTAAAGAAGCCATGTCGATCTAATGTCCTCGTCCAACCAGAGGAGTCTACACTCACTAATTTGGACTTTAATGTCTCAGCTACCCTCCTGCTTCCAAGGTGGCGAATTTCTCTGAGTATATATACTCAGTTTTTATATTTTTGTGGGCATGGATGGTAGAGCAGAGCTCCGGACTGTAATGTTTTAATGAAGCACTGGTTTTCCTCGCTATTGTATCTGCATATGAAATTTTCTTGTTCAATGTAAGGCAGTTCTCTTTTTCATCTGGCTTCGATCTCATACTAAAAGGGTTCATGATTGATTAATTCACATGAATCGTCGTGACTGTGTTATGATAAAGGATTTATTATAACGTTGTTATGTTCTTTTAGTGTTTCTTCTTTGAATACAAGAGGTTCTTGTGTTCAAAGTTTTCTTCTACAAGTTGTTAGAAGCTTGATGCCTACAGCAGGCCTTCGCATTTCCTCACAGAAGTCTTCCTCCTACTCACCCTTATTACAACTTATTGTCTGAAGTCGAACCAAGACCTCATCTGCTTGTGCATGCCTAGACTAGTTTCTGAGTTAGAATGATATTGTTCTGAGTTTACTTCCATTCATCACCCTTTATCAACAAATAGTGACATAAATCAATGGGTATCAGGCTTACTCCTCCTGCAATCCAGGAGTAACTTCTGACGCCAACAGGCAGTAGCAATGGTGGCACTGGGTTCCGTGTCAATGATTCGTCTTCCCCTTTGAGGTTCTGTCTCAGAGTCTGAACCTGCATATGATTCAGAGGCTTTCACTTCGGCCACCAGTGACTTGTTTGTGTGGCAATTAGCAGTGTTATTCCAAGGGCTCTTATGGAAGTCACACCACTTCCCAGTATCTTTCTTTGTCTTTCCGGTGTCCTTATTTTCTTATGGTTTGGACTGGTTGTCCTGATACTGTTCATATTTTTTATGTCCTTTGTTTTGTGGGTGGGGTCCGCCCTTTCCTAGATTTTGTTGTGAGGGTTTCCCAGGCCCAAATTTCTGCATCTTTTGTTTGATCTTCTGCTCGATTTTGACGACATATCAGTAGGCCGCACCCAAGGATGAGATGTCCAAAAATTCCATTTCGGTCTAGATGTATCTATGCATAGTGTTGTGATACTTGAGCACCAAATGTCTCTCTGAATCTTTGATACCCAACTTGGTGCGCAAGGTATGAAAGATATTCGTGAAATCTGGCACTGCTTGGTCTATTTCTTGCTGCAGTGTGGTCCATTTGGTATACACATCGTCATAACTTCTGACAAGGTAGTATTTTTCCTTAATATCATCCGTAAAGGAATCCTAGGTGGCCGTGACTGTAAATAATGAGGGTTCCTTTGTTTCCATTTTCTCACAGAAATTTTCCCACCAATCTTTGACATGGGGAACATCTTTGAGGAGTGAAAAATTAATATTTTCTCTATTCGAAAAGTTATGGATAGAAAAATACCATTCTAGTAGATTCAACCACTTGTCTACAGCATATGCATCTATCTGACCTTCAAATATAGGAATATCGAAGTTTATTTGTACCTTGAAGAGGGTGGCACCTCCGCTCGAAGAAGATGTGTCACCTGTTGGTATCCGCCGAAGGATTTTCACAAAACTATCCATCATCTCATTCCTTTATTGCATGAGGGATTCCTCAATCAAAATTTTGAAAGGATCTTCTGTCCCATCATATTTATTTTCTTCTTCCATGAGACGTCGCTTGGGTGTTCAAGATATTTTGTCCTCAAGAGAAACAAGCTAGAGACCCAACTCTTTGTACTCTGACCTCATTAGGGACATGCATTAAGACAACAAGGAGAAGACTGCTCTGATACCATTGATCTGGATTTTATGAGAAGAAAAAAATGAATACATATTATTAATAGGTTCTTAACACAAAATAACAGAGATACAGTAAAATTGGTTTTCTATTCAATAAGGAAATAAGCTGAAAACTGTAAAATGCAGCAGAAACAAGCTTGTCAGAAAGGTGGTGGCTTATCTCTGAGAAGAGATGTGACGGTTGTGCTCATTCAAAATAAGATGATTAAAATGAGGATATAAAGGCCTTTTTACAATAAAAAGGAATGACAACATCCAAGAACCTAACCCTACGAGATGAAGCGCCAAAAGTCATGTGGGCCCCGTTTGGGTAAGTTAGTACATCAACTTCTCGGGGTCGTAACTTTTGCATACGATCTTTGTTTTAGGCGTATGATAGTTCATTGGAAAGGTATATTCGAAGATATTCATTTTGGGGGCTCAATAATGACTTTAGATATAATTTATAAGATCGATCCCAAAAAAAATTCATTTAGGCCCTCAAAATGGGCCCTAAAGTTAAAAGTCCTAAAAATAGTAAATTGCCAAAATTGTCAGAAAATAGTTTTGGGCCAGTTGGAAAAGGTGGGTGGAAACTAATATCCACCTGGATCATATATTATAAAGAAAAGTTCTATGGACGTAGCCCTAGGGAGAGGGTGAACCACATACATCTTTGTGTTGTGTGTGATTGATGTTGTGTTCTCTTGTTTATAGATATACTGTTATTGCATTATTGTGTAAGATTTGATAGATAGTTGTGTAAAGTATATGTAAGATGGAAATTGATATATAGATGTTGTATTGTTCTTGTATTGGATCCACTTTGTATTCCCTTGGTTATAGACATTTGTGTCCTGCAACCCCTCATAGCTACTTCGGGTGAGACTGCATCTACCTTGCAGGTGTTTTCGAAAGGGCCAATAGTTAGGGCTTGTTGGTGCGCTCTTGGAGATGAACCCTGCATCTGCCCTTGTGCCAAAAAATGGTTTCGTTGCCGGGACAAGATTATTCTTGAGGGAATTTCAAGGTGGTTTCCATCGAAGACAGAGATTCAGAAGTGGATAAAAGATCAAGAAAATGACTTTGTTGAAGCCCAGAATAAGAACCCTAATATTAGTACAGAGGATTGGTTGGGAAGATATATCTTTACTGATATACATGAGATTTTCTTTGGACGAATCCATCAGAAGCTATATGAGAGGCTATCTAGGTTAGTAGACACCCAGTTTGAGATCAGATCTAGAACCCCTATGGTTTGGACGTCGGTGTTGATCAAGAAGATCAAGAGAGTTGATAACATCGTGTCAAGAGCGGTAGATTACTAGTTTGATAGCACCATTGGAGGGTACTTCACTAAGTTTTCTGTTGACATAGTAGATTCATATAGCCAAGCCGAGAGGTATTTCTTTAAGGGAACTAGAGGAAAAATTTTACACTTTTTAAAGTTGAAGATCAAGATGCTATTGCATGACAAGAAATGCTTAAAGGTACAATAGTTGGCCGGATTGGAAAAGGCTAATGTTCAAGAACTCAGAAAGCGACAACGACACAGAGACTGGACATGTGTGCAGTGGGAGAGTGTTCAAAGAAGTTCCTCTTGCGAACCTGTTTAAGTAGAAATATGGGGACGAGGGTTTATATAGTGGAGAAGAGACAGATCTGACAGACGAAGAGCATTCAGAATCCACTAGGGCATAGGAAGGGAAAGCTAAAGAACCTTTTCGGGAAGATCCAGAAACTTTAGGAACCGTGCCGACTATTGAAGTAAGTACTATTATTCCTCCTATTGTTTCAGCAGCATTAATCAATTAGAGTAATCAAAGTCACCAGAGCACTCAGAGCATTGTCACTGGTAGTCCACCACATATTCAATCAGGAAACCTAGGAAGATCTATGGAAGGTGAGATGAGCTTACCCACCTTCAGAGGATATGGTTTGAAGATCCTGATCAACAATGGTTTCTATGTGAAGTTGTGTGGAGTATTAAAAATATCACCGAAGAAGTTGTTAAACGAGCTCAATTTAGTACTACCCTCAGAGATCGCGCGCTGAGATGGTACATGAAATTTATCCAGGGATTTGTACCTAAACCGTTGAATGTCATTAAGACTGCGCTAATTGTCGAATTCAAGAAACCTAAGTCAGAGTCACAGTGCATTACAGAACTAAAATAAATCAAGCACAGAATATTTGAACCTGTGTGGGAGTTTGATCAAAGATTTAAGACCTTGACAAGCCATTTGATTTTTCAAATCCTAGATGAAAAGAACAAGGAGTGGTTCATTGCTGCCCTCTTACCACACATCAGAGTTCCTCTGATGTAAAAAAATATTGCTTCACAGGCAGAGGCACTGGAGATCTCCATGAAGTTAGAATCAATCCCTATGGGAGAATCCATCTCAGGTATGAGTCAAATCTTGAGTCAGCTAACTAGTTTATCTCTGCAGGTCGAAGATATGAAGAAAGACAAGGGAAAATATAAAAGAGAAGATATCTGGTGCATTAGATGAGAATGAGAAGGCCATGACAAGGATAAATTTCCCCTATTTCGTGAGTATTTGGCATCTAGAGCCCGGATTCCTTTAAAGCAAGTTACCTTACGATGGTGCGAGGTATGTAGAAATAGACATCGCCCTGGTGAATGCTACTACATGCAAAAATATGTTCAGACACCCACAAATCTATATTGCAGATTCTATAAGTCGATGGGCCATGATGATAGGGATTGTAGGTCCTATGACCTCATGCATGAAAGGTCAAGGGATATATACAAAATTCAAGGCGAAGTACATCAAGAAGTAAACACTACGCAGTATAATTCTCTAAGAAGAGGAAATTTCAACCCTCGCGATGGATTCAAAAGAAGAGGATGAGGAGGAGGTATGAGTCGAGGTAGGGGCCAAATCATTTGTTATAACTGTGCGCAGCCAGGACACTTAGCAAGGGAATTTCAGAACCCTTGTACCACTTTCAACTATTGCATCTCATTCAAACATGTTAATGAAGATTGTCATGTGTTTCTAGCCAAACTTCAGAAGATACGAGGACCTCATCAGAACCCGCAAGTGAAACTGATATACATTGAAACTCACAAAGAGGACCCTAGAGTCGTTGTTATCACTAAAGGATGTGTTGTTACAGGAGAAGATAGAGTGACCCAAGGAAAGACTACAGAAGAATCAAGAGTCAGGAAAGATGCAGAGAAGACATGAGTTTTCGATGCAAAGAAAGAAAAACAAATATTTGAGGAGGCAATAAAATAATTTGGGAGATACTAAGGTTCTTCATCGAAGACACGACCAGAAGTAAGAGAATGTGGAATGCCTCTGGCATTGAATCAGTCTGCTCTACCAGGAAAAGGAAAAGAGGTAAGCAAGCTCATAGAATTATTATATACTTGTATTAATTTGATTCAGGATGAAAGCATTGTACAAGAGATACAAAATTTAATCAGACAGTAGGAGCTAGGAAAGATAGATCCATTTTTGAATAGATAAGTACACCAAGTCTCTAAAAAGAGAGGAAAAATAAGGAACTACACCTGAATGCTCAAATTGGAGAGTATGATATCGACTATGTGGTCCTCGACTTAGGGTCAAAGGTCAATGTCACGACGAAGCAGACCTGGGCACTGATGGGAAAACCTAAGTTGCTATATTCCCTTATCAGGATTAGGATGGCTAATCAGCAAGCTGTAAGACCCTTTGGAAGATTGGAACATGTCCCTGTGGACATCGATGGAGTAAGGACATTTGCAGACTTCGAGGTGATTGATATAGTTGATGATAGTTGTCCTTACCCTGCACTGTTAGGAATTGATTGGGATTTCAATAATCCCACTGTGGTTGATTTAAAGAGCAGAAGAATGATGTTTGAAGGAGATGTCCTTAGGTTCATTGCACCTTTGGATCCTTATGAAGGTCAAAGATACACAAAATCCATCAGAGAAGAAGACCGCGCATATGAACTAGAAAACATATACAAATTAACAGCCAAACATCAGGATTACATTAATCCTACGGCAGATGGGAACCTAAGCTGGAGAAGTGTCAACGCATTTTCATTAGATTCAAAAGAAGAACTAGAGAACTAGCATAAAAAAATGTATGAATTATCTACAAGGAGATGTGCTAGATTAACCCGAGAAGTTCACCGGATCGGCAAAATAGTGAGTAAATTTTTCACCTTTGATGGTTTGAATCATTTAGAAGCATTCTTGGAATTTGAAGAAATTGTACCAACACAACAAATATTGTTGGAAATGGATGAGGCCTTGAAAGAAACCCCAACAATATGGTGGTAGACACACAAAAACAACATTACAGACTGGGTACAATGTCGCACTTTGATGATAGCATGGTTTTCAAAGCAAGTAGAAGGCTGCGAAGCTATGTACATAGGTCAAATTTGTCCGAAGGACCATGTGAGAAGTTGTGAGGAAGCCTAGAGAAGCATTCCTCAAGAGAAGTGGGTGCACAAATTCATCAACACACTGGAGACAACCTATATCAACTGGTATCTTTAAGCAGAATTTTGCCTCATCACTGCAGATTGGGAAGGTATGACCCAGAACTTTGTAACTACCTTTTTGTTTGAAATCCAATATCCTATAGTGGATCAAGTGTTACATATTGTAAGACAGAAAGTATTTGAGGAGGAAACTAGCCTCCCTTAGGAACAAGAAGAGGATGAATGGACTGCGCCTCTCCAGAAACTGCAAGGTTGTTACAATATCAATGCTGACAAAGACGATCATCCTAGGAAGGTGAACATCACCGAAACAGAAGGCCAAGGAGACATAGAAGGACTAGGAATTGAGCTACCTTTCATTGGACAACCAACTAAAATAAAAAAAAGTCAATATTGGGACATAGCAAACACCGAAGCTTGCAAATGTTGAAGATTATTGGGATGTTTCCACTATTGACAAGATTGCAGAGTTACTGCATGAATATTAGGACTTGTTTCCAACCAAGTTCACTGATATGAAGGGAATTAAAGGGCCCATGGGAGAGATGAGGATCCATTTGAAACCAGATGCAATGCCAGTTAAACAGATACCCTACAGATTGAACCCTAAATATAAGGAGAAAGTGAAGATTGAACTCGACAGAATGTTGGAGATAGGAATGATAGAACCTGTTGAAGACTCATAATGGATTATCCCTATGGTGGTGCAGGATAAAAGGATTGGAGAGATCAGGATCTATGTATATCTCAGGAAGATGAATGATTCCTATTTTCATGACCCATTCCCTACACCATTTACTGATGAAGTGTTAGATAATGTAGCAGGAAAGGAGGTATATTATTTTACAAATGGATTTTCATGATACCATCAGATACGGATTGCCAAGGAAGATTGCCATAAGACCACATTTGCAACAAAATGTGGATCCTACCAGTATACAATGATGTCGTTTGGATTGAAGAATGCTCCAACCAACTTTTCCAGGGTAGTGGTTGAAGCATTCAAGGAGTTTTTATATAAATTTCTGGAAGCATATTTTGATCATTGGACTATTTTAAGCTTATTACAAAATCACATTGAATGTTTAAGACTAATGTTGGATAAGTGCAGGCAATGTCATATTGCCTTAAACCTGAAGAAGTGCATCTTATTTTCACCCTTTGGAGTGTTGTTAGGTCATATTGTGTGTAATCAAGGACTGTCGATAGACCCATCTAAGATTGCTATTATAGTTGATCTACCCCCTCCTAATTCAATCAAACAGTTGCGCACTGCGTTGGGACACACTGGATACTATAGGAAGTTCATTAAAGGATATGCATAGATCACAGCACCCATGGAAAAGATTTTAAAAAAAGATAGTCAGTTTAATTGGACAGAAGAATGCCAGCAAGGCTTCAACACACTGAAACAGAAAATAGTTATTGCACCTATTCTGGTTTTCCTGGACAGGAACAAGGAATTTCACACACATGTTGATGCATCTTCTATTGCACTAGGAGATATGTTAGAACAAACGGGAGCTGGAGGCATTGACCACCCATTAGAATTTGCTAGCAGGAAGCTATCAATAACTGAGATTAATTACACCACCACTGAGAGAGAAGGGTTAGCCATGGTGTATGCGCTGCAGAATTTTTGCCACTACATGTTGGGAGGACACTTTAAAATGTTTATTGATCACTCTGCACCGAAATACCTAGTCAACAAGCCAGTTTTTTTGGGGGTGGGGAATATGCAGATGGATTATGTTATTTCAGGAATATGATTTTGATATCGTGATTAAGCCAGGAAGAATGAACAAAGGTCCTCACCACTTGTCAAGGTTGGAACATGGAGAATAGACTACTAGTTTGGAGGATACACTGTTGGATGCACAGTTGTTGGCCATTAGAAATATTGATGATCACTTCACGAAGATAGTCCAATTCCTGTCAACAGGAATGGCACCTAGTGAATATACAATCACCCAGAAGAAACAGTGGGTAGTGTGTGCTGCAGACTTTTCACTTATAGTTGGATAGCTATACAAGATGGGACATGATGAGATATTGAGAAGGCATGTTATGGAGGCAGAGCAACCATTAATCCTCACAGAATCTCATGAAGGCATCATAGGAGGACACTACGTAGGAAAATAAACGACGCAGAAGGTTCTTAGAGCTAGCCTCTAGTGGCCTACCTTACACAAAGATGCTAAGGACTATTATAGAGCCTGTGATGTATGCCAAATAGTTGGGAAACCTTCCAGAAGAGATGAAATGCCTTTTACACTGCAACTAACCCTACAAGCATTTGAGAAATGGGCCATTGACTTTGTGGGACCTATAAACCCACCAGGAAAGCGCATAGGAGCCAAATACATAATCACTGTGACATAGTACTTGACCAGATGGGCCGAAGCAAGAGAAGTTAGATATTGTAGTGCAACTACATCTATGCTATTCATATTTGATGACATCATAACTAGGTTTGGATGGCTAAAGATCCTTATGAGTGATCAAGGCACACATTTTATTAATAATACCATTGAAGCCTTGACTGAGGAATTTGCAGTCCATCATCAAAAGAGCACACCCTACCACCCGCAAGAGAATGGGACAATTCAAGCATTCAATAAAATCTTAGAGACAATGCTACTGAACATTTGCAGTGTGAACAAGGACGACTAGTATTTAAGAGTACCAGCAGTACTATGGGCCTATAGAACCACTTGCAAGAAGCTAACAATGCAGATCCCCTTTAAGTTGGTTTATGGTCTCGAAGCAGTTGTCCCAATGGAATATTTCGTTCCAAGCTTAAGAATCACAGCCTTTACAGATATGGATGAAACCAATGTTGTTCAAGAGAGGCTCGCACAATTGGTCAAACTACAAGAAGATAGATTTATTACAGGATTCCATCAACAGGTACAGAAGGAAAGAGAAAAGGTCTGCCATGACAGACACATCAAGAAAAAGGCATTTAAGCAAGGTGATTTGGTATTGATATACGACAGCAAATTCATGAAGCATCCAAGAAAGTTCATAACACATTGGTTGGGGACATATGGGGTTGTATATTTCATGGAAGGAGGAGCTGCACAATTGAATACCTTGAATGGAGAATGGAAGGAGGGTTTGGTCAACGGGAGACAGTTGAAACTGTACTATGACAACCAAATTCCTTGCAACTCTGACTAAAAGCATAAGAAAAAGGATCCAGGGACCAGGTGCAGTTGAAACTAGGTACCAGACACATGAAAGACAGTCTACACACAGTGCGGAAGTAAAGAGGAGAAGGCACAAGTTGCTTCGTGCAGCCTGAAGACAAAGAAAATCAGAAGGGTCATATCTGAAGTGCCTTGGGATGAGTCACGGGTGAGTGTTGGGGGCCTATTGGCCCTTGGGTGTGGAAGTAAGTGAAGAGTAAAGAAGAAAATACAGAATCTAAACTTTGTGGAAGAAATGGTGATTGATACTGGGTCGAAGTGAGCAGAAGAGCAGAAAAGACAGAGCGAAGTAAGAGAAAGCAATTTGTTGGACAAGGAGATCGAGGATGATAGATCAGCAAGGAAGACAGATCATGGACAACTCAACAAAGAGAAAAATCCAAAGTCAGATCATTTGGAGCACCATACAATAAGGAAGGAAAGACATGTTGGTGAAGCCCTGAAAATGCGGGTCAAGTTGACCTAGGGTTTTGGTATCTAGGGTTTTAACACTTAGGTTTTGGCCTAAGACTGTCGGTGAACTATTGTAATGTATAAATAAATTTCAAGAGGACCTGGGATGGATGGTTGTCATTGTTGTTGTTGTTATTTTTCATTCCAAGTTCATTATTGTTGTGAGTGACTCTTGGAGTGAGAGAGAGAAGTATCAAGGAGTAAGGGAAGTCGGTGTTGTAAGATCTTCAACTAGGTGTGAAGATCAACCCTACAACTCGGTGCGTAAGGAGGGAAGATAGAGAGAAAGAGAGAAGATTTGCTAGCTAAGAACACAGATAAGAACTGTAAGATTTCATCTTAATATATTATAAAGCATATTTCTGTGGACATAGCCCTAGGGAGAGGGTGAACCACGTACATATTTGTGTTGTGTGTGATTGATGTTGTGTTCTCTTGTTTATATATATATATATATATATATATTGTTATTGCATTATTGTGTTAGATCTGATAGATAGTTGTGTGAAGTAGATCTAAGATGGAAATTGATATCTAGATGTTGTGTTGTTCTTGTATCAGATCCACTTTGTATTCCCTTGGTTGTAGATATCTGTTCCCTGCAACCCCTCATAGCTACTTCCGGTGAGACTGCATCTACCTCGCAGGTGTTGTCGAAAGGGCTAGTAGTTAGGGCTTGTTGGTGTGCTCTTGGAGATGAAACCTGGGTATGCCCTTGTGCTAATAGAGACCCCTTCTATGTAATTTTTACGAGCCCAGAGAAGGTAAGATCAACAATTGTTTCACGTTTAGAGAGTCTAAAAACCTGTAAAAGAAGACACCAGGGAGTACCTTTTTTGGATATAGTCTAGTTGGTTAGAAAAAGGGTTAAACTTTCACCAAAAATACGTCTATTCAAAACCATTTTAACAAGTGTGACAAAGACAATATCACTCAGAAATATTTTCAATATTAAGGAGTCTGAAAAAAGATTAACTATGGAATCACAACCTTTTTTTGAGTTTAGTCTCCTTAGCCCAAAAAAGTATAAAAGTAACTGAGGATAACTCTCTCGACGATATGAATCTCCCGAGGCATTAACAAGTTCTTCTGGACCAATTTAATGAGTGTGAAGGAACAAGGCCACTCGACGATATTTTCAATTTTAGGGAGTCTGAAAAGAGCTTAAGTATGGACTCTAGGGGGGTTCCTTTTCCGTAAGTGATCTCCAAGGCCCGAAAAAGGTGATAAACCAAAATCAAGGAGAATGTTCCTTTTTCGAATATTTAGTCCCTCAATCTCGAAAAAGGGTTAAAATTATGCCTAAGAATACTCTTCTAGCGAACCGAAGCCCCTAGAGCATACCTTTATTCGTAAAATTAGCCATCCGGACCTTAAAAGGGGTAAACTACCTCCGGAAAGATGTGCCTTCAAACTTTAGTTCGGTGAGCGTGAAGGGCAACAAGGTTGCTTGACAATCTTTTCATTTTTAGAGAGTATGAAAAGGACTTAAAGAAGACTCTAGGGGGACACTTTTCTCAGTTAATCCAGACGGGATCAAAAATAATAAACGCAGTCTCATTGGATGTTGCTTTCAAATTTAAAAGTGATCTTGAAAGACAACAAAGCATGCTCATTTGGGAGTCCTGAGGGTAGGGCCTAGGATGATGGTGCATCAAACAAATGAGGATTTAACTCGTAATCATGATAGGACTAACAAGGAGTCCCAAGACTATAGTCACAACTGACAGCATGGACACCAAAATGCAACAAGGATCTACCTAGGGCATCCATGTAAAGGTAGGCTCTACCACCTAATTATGACACTTCTAGAGCATAAATAAAGGTTTTGTGTCACACTTTGGTGGGGTTGATCCTATGGAAAAGAGAAAAATACAACAACATGAAGAAAGTGGAAATGAAATCCTAACTTATATGCAAAAAGTTGGAAAAAATGACTTTTACCAAAGGATACCCAAAAAGTGACCCATCCCAAAAATTACCAAAGAAAAAGAAAAAGAGTACCAAAACCACCAATAAGAAACTCAATAGTGGAATCAAGTGATCATGAAGCGAGGAAAAATGACAAAGGGGATCAAAAAGGGGGGGAAAGGGACAAAAAAATTCTATAAATAGAAGTTAACAACTCATTTTGACCATTGTAAGTTGAAAATCAACCCAAAGGTGAAAAACCCCCTTCACTAAAAGAGTAAATTCCGGGAGCTTCAGTGGACGAAATGACCTTCTACTTGGACCATGTAAGTAAAATTCCCTCCCTCTTATATTTCAATTCATCTTTGATGCTTTTATTTCATGTTTTGAGGGGGAGAGCTCTTGTAAAAAGAGCGGACTTGCATGTACACAAGCTCTCCAAGGACAGTCCGCATATGTACTTAGGCAAGAAACCACTAGCCTGCGTACATACACGACTGTGTACGAAACAGCCCGCGTACACCTTTGCAATCTTTGAAAAAATAAAATGCAAGTATTGACTCTCCTCCATTTTGCATAAAACATTATGTATGTTCACTGGTGGGAGAGGGAACATGAGGACATTGATATTTTTGTCAAAGAGGATTCTATAGCCATCTCTGCACTGAAACTATGTGGGCTATGGAAGTTCTTCTAGTGTCTGTTCATGAGGGCACAACCTAGGATTCTCAATGCTCTTGTGGAGTATTGGCATCCTCATGCAGAGGCCTTTATTCTAGAGGGTCAATCACTGACCCCCACTACAAAGGATATATACTTCTTGACTGGCCTCTCAAGAAGAGGGGAACTAGTTAACTTGAGGACATTTCTACCTGGACCTTTCAAGATTGAGGATTACATCCGGATGTACTGTGAGGCCGGTGATGAGAAGATAGGTTCTCAGGTTCCAATCCAAAAGATCACCAGCCTATCACTGCATGTGATCTTACTCTTGATCGGGTGGATTACTAGATATGTCGCCTTACATTAGACCTCTCGGGCACACATGCATTGTGCCATTCAATGTTTCGAGGCAAAAAACAATTATTGGATTATGACCATCCTAATATGCATGAAGATATAGCTTACAGAGTGTCGACAACGTAACAACAAGAAATTTGGTTCCGATACCATTTTTTCCTCCTTATTATTCAAAAGGGTGCACAGTCTCAGTCTTAGAGAGACGGTACGGGGGCATGTAGCCTCCTTCCCAACAGTGACTAGGTGGGCAGTGTTGTTGCCACAACAAGGTAGAAGGAGGACCATAGAGGCCTTTGATGATAAATTCTTTGATTGGTGGGCACGAAATATCCCGGTGATCGAGGATTACCCATATGTCAGGATCAACTTCACCAGAGATCCGGACATGCCTGTGCCTCCCAGCGAGGAATGAGGCAAGATATGTAACAAAATTTTTTAAAGTTATTTAATTTTTAATTTTTGTATATATCCTTTTTATGTGTATATAGAGTATTGAATTGTGTATCTCTTATGTACATACATGGGGCCTGTGTGACTAGCGGAATTTTCTAGGACTCAGTGACATCCTCAACCTGAGGCAAAACCAACAGCAGTCGGAGGACTAGCAACTGTAGCAGGACCCCCATCTGGAGAGGCTAACATAGTTCTGAGACAAGTGGAGCTCAACCTCACTTCTCTCACTCGTACTGTACCTATGGTTGAGATTGAGGATCTCCCCCCTTCTATGCAGCCTCATGTAGTAGGGATGCCTTAGAATTGGTTCTAGGTCTTCCGATGTTCGGCCAACGTCATTATACACTATGGAAGGGACAATATGCCCCGTGCTTAGATAGTATAGACCATTGATGTGATGAGGGAACTTTTTGTATTTGTATTTTTTGAGGGCATAGGCCTAGCGATGTATACTGAACATTTTTTGAGGCATTCGCGCCCACCTATGTACTCATGACACTTTTTGAAGATATATATATATTTACATCTTTTTTGTCTTATGGATGAAATTTTTTACAAATGTATTTACATGTGTATGTGTGTTCTTTTCTTTTTATGTGTGTGCAACATGACAATCTAATATTTGATTAGCTACAGTATCTATTAGATGATTAAATCTCCTAGGAACATGGATATACATAATGTAATCAAAAGAATGTTCTAAGAGACGTACGCTAAGGAAACGTTGGTGCAAAGTGGGATCATAAACATAGTAAACCCCATTTAATTGGGACACAACCAACTGATCATCTAGGTAGACCTGGAGGTGAGAAATATCATGTAACAAAGCGTCACGAAGAAATTCTATGACTGCATTGTATTCAAAAACATTGTTTGTAGCGTCACCCAGACAAATACCTCTGGAAGATAGCAATTGGCCTCCAAGTGTGAAAATCACTCAAGTTGTGGAAGCATGCCTCTGAGTGTGTTGGCTAGTGTCATCCCCAAACCCAAAATACACCTCTGATTCACTTGACATATGCCATGGTGAAAAATAAGACATAAATAACTACATGTCTACACAAAAAAAAAAGAAAAAAAATGTATAAGTTATATATATATACAAGATGTCACCTAGGTGACCAACCTAAGAGTAATTCTTCTTGAGGTAAAGCCCATTTCTAGGCTCCACCAAGGCGTTTCCTTCAAAATCAATCAGTTGGTAAGCACCCTTCTTCTAGACCTCTTTCACGATGAATGGTCTAAACCACATGGGTTTGAACATGCCTGCCCCCAAGGGATCTTTGTCTTGATCATAGACCAAGACAAGATCACCTTCAAAGAAAATTTGAGGATGAATGGACCGATCATACTGACACTTGACTTGTTGATTATGAGCCTCATTGGCCAAGGATGCATCATAGAGTTTCTCATCGAGATGCTCGAGATATAGTAGGAGTTCCTCAAGCGGTGCAATGTCCAACAGTAATTCCACTGCCAACTTTAAAGAAGGAATATGAAACTCAATAAGTAAGACTGCTTCCATCCCATATACGAGTTGAAAAGGTGAAAAACCAGTGGCAGTCTTCACAGACGTTTGGTAGGCCCACAATGCTAAATATAACATCCAATGCCAATTTGACTTGGAAGAATTGATCGTCCGCTAAAGAATAGTCTTGAGAGACCTATTCACATATTCAACCTGACCATTCGCTTGCGGGTAATAAGGTGACAAGTGTTCTTGTTTGAACCTGAGATTTGATGTTAACTCAGTCATCATTTTGTTTTGGAAGTGACTTCCATGGTTGGTGACAATATCCTTCGGGATACCAAACCTTGCTACTATATGATTAAAGATGAAAAGAGTCATAGTTTCTCCATCATTACTAAACATTGGCATAGCTTCAACCCACTTTGTGAAGTATTGTACTGATACGATGATGTAACAATTCCCCCTAGATGAGGACAGGTGACATGTAGTGAAATCAATCCCCCACTTGGTGAAAGGACCAACAACAATGATAGGAAACATAGGAGCAAAATGTGCATGCATCTTCCGACAGAAGATTTGGCACGGGTGGCACTTCTTGACCGCCTCAACACAATCCTTGATTAACGAGGGACAGAATTAACCTGCACGTAGAATATTTTGGGTTGTTTCCATCCCAGAAAAATGAACACCACATTCTCTCGTGTGACAGTTGTTCAAAACAAGCTCTTCTTTTTAATGGATAAGGCATCGACGAAGAATGCAATCCATGCCTCAATGACACAAAGTGTCACCGAGTATAAGATAGTTGTGTGCCTGATGTTGAATTCATCGACGCTCATCATAGGAAGCAGAAGTGAGACTCTTCAAAGTCTAGAGATAGACCAATATATTTCCATACCAAGGATCTAAAGATGCAATTAGAAAAAGGTATCCCTTAATAGGCGATTCTTTTGGCATGATATCACCAGACTCAACCATAAGATCTAAAATAAGTTCCGCAAAGACCAACGACTTTTTGGATTTCACAGAAACAAAATCCAAGTCAAAATCCTGTAAGATGATTATCCATATACTAATATTTCTACCAATGACCCAACATGTTAACACGTATTGGAAAGGGATGATGAAGACAATGACAGTGGTCTTGCGAAGAAAAATGTAGTGATGGAATCATTGGACAGCATGAACAGCTTCCAAAGCAAGTTTTTCAACGTGATAATAGTTCAGTTTCGACCCAACTAGGCCTCAACTAAGGTAATATATAATGTTCTATTCGAGTAGATCATCCTCTTGAACTAATACCATGTCGATGATCGACTCTGCAACAACTAAATACAACAATAAATCTCTGTTATAATCAGGAGTCCGAAGCAGAGGGGCAGATGTCAGGGCACATTTCAACGCTTCAAAGGAGCATTGAGAAGATTCATCCCAACAAAATGGGACCCCTTTTTTCAAGAGATGCATAAATCCTTTAGTGATCTTAGCATAATTCGTGACAAAACGCCGAAAAAAATTCGCTTTCCCTTGTAAGCTCTGAAGTTGGGGTATCGTGCATGGGGAAGTAAATTGAACTATTACCTCAAACTTGAGAGGATCGACCATGATCCCTTTTGTCGATACAATAAAACCCAAGAGACTACCTGACGTCATGCAAAAACTGCACTTGTTAGGATTCAAGCGAATTCGATAGTAGCGACATCGCTCAAAGATTAGTCGAAGATGGGTGGGATGGTTAGATATCTTGCGAGAGCATGATGCTAGATCAGCAAGGTACGTCTTTACTATGCGTCTAAGGTCATGAAAAGAAAATGACATGGATCGTTGAAACGTAGCTCCAACATTCTTCAGGCCAAAAGGAATCTTATGATACGTGAACGTGCCCACAAACAAATAAAAGTTGCTTTATGTTGGTCTTCAGGTTTTATTTGAATCCGATTGTATCCCGAGAAACCATCCATGAAGGAAAAGACCTCACATCCTATGCATTCATCAACGATCTGTTCGATGAATGGGGTGGGAAAGTTTTCTTTCGAACAGGACTTATTCAAATCACGAAATTCCATGCACACACAAATCGTGCCTTTTTTCTTGTTAACTGGAATTGGGTTTGACACCTAGTCCATCAACTGTACAGGGTAGATAAAACTGGATTTGAGTAGTTTTTCTAATTCTTCCTTGATTGTTTCCGCTTTTTGAGGATTTACCGGACAAAACTTCTGTTGGACCGGTTTGGCATCAGGATAAGTCGTAATTTCATTCTCGACAGTTCATGGGTCAATTCCTGGAATTTCCTCATAATACCAGGAAGAAACGTCAAGGAATTATTTGAATAACTCAGTGTAGGTTTGAATCTCTTTGGGGAGGAAATCCACTCTGACAAAAACATTCTCCACAATGCTAGGGGTTTTGGAGATATTGATTGAAATCATTTTCGAAATTCTTTCCATGTTACCTTCAGCGTAAACTTCGTGCATAGCCAAAGGATTGATAGGACAAGAATTATCTCCATTCATGATCGAAACCAATTCTCTTGCCTCTACTCTCCTTAACTCGGGAAGGAATTAAGATCTATGATGTAGATCATCCCACGGTCTATTAGGACCATTCATTTCCTCGAGAATCGCCTCACTAGAGGGAAAGACAAGTCTAAAGGATCTTGAGTGGCAAGATAACCTTGAGACCAAATAGGCTCGAGAACTGGATCTAACTCTTATGCGGGAGTCGGATCGGGGTTGGTCGAAGTTTGTTGGACAATCTTGTATGCAAGTTCATCCGTGGAAAAGGGCATGGCCATGCCACGATTCCATGTCCCTTCCATCAAGGAAGATGGGGAAGGTAAAGTCCATAGATCATCAAAGTATCTAATTCGAAATGACAAAACTTGTAAAATTGCAACCCTTGGCTGGTCAGGAACAGTCGATATAAGCTTTACATCACCAAAAGGCGATGATTAATCAAACGTTCCCATCAATGATGTAAAAAAACCAGCACCTACATTGACAGTGTCGGGCTGTGGACTATCAATCATCGGGACTATGGAAGCACCTGATGAAGGGTTAGGACGAGAGAAGGAAAACTAGTCAATGGTCATAATCCGACCCTCATGCGAAAAACAAAAGACCTGGAAAAACGTAGCAACCATTGCATATATCACATAAGTCTAAATCCTTCCTAACAATAGGTTGTAGTCGAGAGGTGCATCGACCACTTCAACTTTGACACACATAGTTTTTCCTCCTAACTGTACGGAGAAAGAAGGAATAATTCAATGTGTTCTAAAAAATTGACTGTCAAATGTCATAAGCAACGTAGATGACGGAGACAACCCAAGCTAGCCAATGGAATTCTAACATACCAACGACATCATGCAAGTCGAGGCACCCTCGTCAACCACTGTAAGGAAGATGTTTCGTGTAAAATATTTCATGGTGTAAACCACTAATATCTGAAAAGCAATGTGGTAAGGAAGACGGGGTTTCAAGTCGGTTGGATAAAAAATGATCGCTTCCGGGTTGCAAGTCTCTACCGCTCCCAAGGTGGACAATAGAGATTTTCTCTACGAGGGGTAACTCTGGAGGACTTCCCAAGCAGACATCGTGCAAGGGGTATGTGCCAGATCCTCAACAATGGAGTAGTTATGGATGACCCTCGCGTTTGGATTATGAGAAGCCTTCTTAAACTCACCTTTAGGGATGCGAGTCATCATTTCACCCGTCGCCTTCTCAATTTGGAGAGGAGTCAGTGGGTTAGTGACTTCCTTGCACTTCTTGGAAGATTTCGGCATTCTGTAGTATCATGCCCTAGTTGTTAAATGAGCCTCAGCATTCATCATGTAAATATGTGCGACCAGGTTGTTATTGGTTGGTGTGGGGGATCCGTGACTGGCCCTTGTTGCACTCGTGGATGAAAAATCTTGAGCCATGTTTTTCCCTTGTGGAAAAGGATTCATCAACACAATAGGTTGTTGTTTCACTAATAGCTTTTGGGCTTCTTCATTCCAAGGGCACAGATGATTCGGGTGGTCTTCCTTACAAATATTACACAAATACTTTGACTTCTTCTTCTCCGTTTTTCCCCCTCTAGAATTATTGGTAGCATTTTTATCCCCTTTACCTTTCTTTTTTTGTTGTTTCTTATTTCCCTCGGGCTATTGGTTGGCCTTGGGATTCGTCGACTGCACATTGTGTACATCCGACATCTGGGTAGGGGGAACAATCGAACTTGGAGTCTGGATGCCTACATTCTATTGTATCAACAATTGTTGCAATTGATTTGACAACAATTACGTGGACTTTCTTTGTGTTGAGCCCACAATATCGTCGGCATGGGGTCCAGACTTTTGCTTGGCCTTATAGAGAGTAGACCGCAGTGCATTTGGAAAAATCTCCTAGAGCATGTCAGACTTAGAGTAGATCAGTTCAAGTTGTTGAGCTCTCATAATATCCTCCTCCTCTAAAACACTTTGGAAGTTGCAACGTCCTTGGATACACATGGTGCCAAAGACTTCAAGAACCACTCAAGCAAGAAAGAAGGAGGGACCTTGACCTTGATTAAGCTCTTTCTACGTCGTCATTCTCGGATATGATTAGAGATCTGTTCGGCCTTGGTTTTCTCAAAGTTGGCCATCAATTCGGTGCCGACATCGTATCTCATAAGTAACTGGAAATGGTTCAATAAGACCATTTCCAGGTCGTTTAAGTAAGAGTACCTCGAGAAATCAAGCTCAATATACCATTTTACAGCACCCCCTATAAGAGTGCATTGAAAAAGGTGAAACTGGAGAGATTCATCCTTCAGTGAGTTTGATGAGCACCATAAATGAAAATTCATCACATGATCACATGGATCTTTGCTAGGCTTGCCCTCAAATTTCAGAATATATGAAGGAAACTTAGTCGACATGGGGGGCCAACGCAGTTCATGACAAATTGGGTCGTTCAATAATGTCGACAAGTATGGAAGATGTAGCATTTCCAAAAATGATAGTTTTGGTTATGAACTATTTACAGGAAAAGAGGGTCTTGGAGTCTGACTGGCACCAGATTGCCAAGAAAAGTTGGACTGTTGGCTAGGGTTCTAGTAGAAACCGTGGCCTTGACTAGCATAGGGTAACAACGTCTATTGGGGTATCATCGGCTGACTCCCGAAATTGGACGACATAGATTGTGCGGGGATTTCTCCTTACATAGTGTTCCAAGGACCTTGGAATGGGATGCCCCTAGTCGATCCAATGGGCATGGGTACGTAGCCCTTCCTGGTGTTCCATTGAGCATGGAAGGGGCTTCCCTCAACCGACATCCCTTGCGAGGGAACTGATCCCTGCCAAGGATTCCAAAGACCTTGTGTGGGGAAAACTCCAGTCGTCACTCCCTGTTAAGGAATAGTACCATGCATTGGGTTCTATTGACCAAAACTAGGGTTTCCCCCAGCTGATACAACAACCGAATAAAAAGAATTGTTCCCAAACGTGTTGAACAAAGAGAACGACATAGATCACACCGACGTTGTATAAGATGAATGTCCTAAACTTCCTCCACCAAAAAAACTATAATTAACAATTGGCTCGATTGGCTCCTGAAAAGCACCACCGAGCGAAGAGGATAGGGGAGGTGTATGACCCCCACAGTAAGAGATAGCATTAAAAGGGATAGAAGCACCCTCAGTTGACCCTTGTATGGGAGCGTTTGAGCTCCCAGCCCCCAAACCCATGGTCTATAAGGTAGAGTAAGTAAGAACCGAGTTTGAATCAAATTCAGGCATCCCATATGAGAAGGGAGGTCCCTTCACATTCTGAGTAAATAGAGTAGTGGTCAAAGCCGATACCAGTATTGGACCACCATCCGAAGTAGAGGGATTCGAGACCATTGTGGTCCAGATTGGCGAAGGTGGGAGAGGAGGTAGGATGCCCCCTAAAGTAGTAGCCGTAACAGGAATATGAGGACTCCCGGATGAAGTAGCAGCATTTTATTCCATTGTCACTCGTAGGAATAAATGGCACTCAGAAGTTTTCACCTCAGGATGGACAATCTGAATAAATATCGGCATCGACAAGTCAGTAATCAGAGGGTTATCTGGCTTGAGAGCCTCTTCCTCAAGGTCATAAATGGTAGGTTCCTCCGGAGTCGGAAAGTCTCCTCGCAGAGCAAGCTCAGGCATAGTTTCCTATGTCTCAGTCACTTTGAATGACCCTTCTTGTTCAATTATTCACCACAATAGTGGTGGAGGTGGCTCCAAAATAACCAGCGATAGGCCCTAAATCCTTCACGACTGATGGAAATGTTTATCTTAAACTTTGTGAAATGATCAAACGACATAGTAAGGCTTGACTAGCGTTGAAAAAGAAGCACACACTAAAACATTTCCTAAAGACAAATCAAGCAGACAACTATCTAGTAGGAAGGACAGTTACACCAATCGACACTAGAGTAACTAACCGGTGTAAGTGCAACTCAACCATGGAAGCACCCTCCGGTTATACTTTGTGAAGCGTGATCCGACATCCACCCTAGGTATCACGGTATACCCCTACAGTCATATGTGTAAGTCCTTAAAATATGGGCAACTAGGTTTCCAGCTCTCAGTCAGTTACCAGGCAGGTACAGTCGACAGTTGGGCAGATCATAATGAGAAGGATAACAAGTTTGAATTCCTTCAATGGTATCGAAAGAAAATGTCTGGAAGATAGCAAAGCATTTCAAACGTATTCGAGGTCCACGAAGCTCTGTAGGAAAATGCAGTGAGTATTGTTCCTGATAAAGACCCTCAATATACAATCCCCACTACGTTCAGTCCAGCTTTGGAGGAGTTATTTCCGCTGCCTTTCCTCACGCGACCTCGCGTTTATCCCCTGTGTTAGAGGGGGTCATGGGTAACTCTTACAACACTAGACTTAAAGCACTCCCTAACAAAGACTCTAATGTTTGATTTAAAGTGGCCTTGAAGAGTTTCCTCTTCACACCTAATTCAAGGCCCTAAAACCCTAAACTATTTTGTGAACCTTACAAATAGAAAAGTCTAATGCATTTTTATATTAGGTGTTATATTTAAGACTTGATTTACTCAAAAGGTATGGTAGTGAGGCTAATGGTGTTATAGAGAGACAAATAAGGAGGAGAGATTTAAAGCACTAGAAAGCAAAATTACTTCAAATTAAAAAGAAAAGCTTGTAACTAACTCTTTGTAAACTCAACTTTTCTAAATGATATTTCAAGATCTTGTGAATAAAGAAATCCTAAAAATGCTTTCGCCTGACTACAAACTACTTATGTTTCAAGAAATCAAGAAGAACTTGAAAATAAAGACTCTTTTTCCTTTTTCAAATAACAACTTTAACTACTTTACCAAACTAAATACAAGAAAATGAAATTATTTTTCTTTTGGACCGCTTTAAAGAGAAAAAACTAACGTAAGCCTTTTTTCTTTTTTCAAAGCAAGTAAAAAAAGGATAAAAAGAAAACTGAAACAAGACTGGCAAATACCTTTATCCTACTGTGGATCGCAGGGATTCAATCAAGAAACCAAAAAGGTGGATATAAGACTCAACAAATTGCTCAAAAACCTTTTTAGGGTAAACACAAGAAGCCTAAGGAAACAAGTAAATTGGAATCTATACCCAAGCTATGGCCACAGACAGAGATTCTAGCTGATCCAAGAAAGCCCCGAGAATTTGAACTTCTATCAGGAAAGAGGCAAACTCCCTCTTTTTTTAAAAACTTTCATGAAACGGAGACGCGGGTTTTTTCATCAACGGCCTGCATATGTACGTGGGTTGTTTACTATGCATAGAACGTATGTACGTGGGCTGCCCCAAAATAGGGCGCAATCTTACAGGGTGCAAAGAACGTATGTACACCTCTAATTATTTTCAAAATAAAAATACCAGGGTAATCTTACAAGGTAGGGACAACTGGTATGCACCCTAGAGGTGACCATAACCCCTTAACAAACTCAATAAACTTGATTGAAACTCGAAAGGAAAAAAAAAAACAATCAATCATCCCAAAAACCTCCTAAACAAACCCTAGAGAGATCCCCAATATGGTCGCCAGTTATGCTAGTGGGAAAATCCCCCCTTTAACTATACCAGGGTTTAAGATATAGACGGAGCGAATGACCTTCTAAAATTCAATATATTTTCTAGTCTACCCCAAACATATGAAAATGAATGAAAAGAAATCAATAAGAGAGAAGATCAATAATTGTACATTTTATCCCACGTCTCATGATCATCTCCTCAAGCTTTGTAGTTCCAACGACTACACGTCTCCTCCCAAGGCTAACCTGGATCCAAAACTAGTCCAACAAGGACTACAAGCATGTTACTTATATTCATGAGTTAGGTTAGATATCAAATGTTAAGTATCAATCAAAGAAAATACACAAAACATTATCATTTGGGACAGGGAAAAGAGATTATTTTATTCATCAAAGAAACACTGAAACTTATAATCTGTGTCGTCCACTGTTCCACAAAATTGGTCTGGGATCCTCTTTATGATTCTCCAAGTGCACCTTCAATAGGCCTCTTCTCTCAATATCCTAATCACCTTAAGGGTTGAATGGAACAAGAAGGGGTTGATGAGGGATTGATGAGGTAATATCTCACAAAAGGTAGCAAAATCTTGGGCAAGGAAGGGAAGTGAAATTCGGAAGAGTTTCATTGTTCTTATGCTTGGATGTGAAATGAGACCCCAACACCTCCTTTGATATGACAAAAAGATGGTTATTCGGTTGGGTGACAGGATATAACACGCGAATTGATTGGGAAACCTCCAATAGCCCGTGAATTTCATTGAATTCCTTACAACTTTTACAAGCATACGCAGACTATTTAGTATACAGCAAGCATATGTACGTGGGTTTTCTAGCATGCAACAAGTGTGTGTACATAGGCTGTAGTGGTGCAGGACACGTGCATGCTCTAAAAAATAGTTTTTAAGAAGAGCTTCTCAGCAGTGCTTTTGGCAAATTATGCAAGTAAGAGGGCCAATGCCATGTATGCAGGAGTAGGGCATTTTAGGGCTATAAAAAACACCATTAGTCTTCTAAACATGCTCATCCAACTACTTTGTACTTAAAAAATGCACTCAAGGTATTGCATTGATTGAAAAGAGAAAAAGTCCACTTTTCTATTCATTTTGTTTTCCATAATATCAAAGAATCTATGCTTAAACATGTATACTTAGAATATAAGTTATATACATTATATATTCCACAATTACCAACAAAGATACATTAATCTCCTTTTGAAAATAGAATATATAAAACATGGCACATAAAGTGTGAAAATATATGAGACTCCTCTTGTATCAACAACAATGTCAAATATTTGTTTTATTATACTGTATTTTATAAATATTTAAATTAAAATTGGATTATATACACAAAATAAAAGGATATGTTTATATTCATTTAGTTTTTCATAATCTTGAAGCAGTTATGTTTAAACTTGTATATTTAGAATATAATTTCTTTATATTATCATATTCCACAATTAGCAGCAAACATATATTAATTTCGTGTAGAAATTACAATATATAAAATATGGCACATAAAATGTGTGTAAAAAATGAAACTCCTTCCTATATTTATATTGGAGAGGCTAGGTTACAATACTTTATTATTTAAATAAAAGTGACTTCCATAAAACCAATTTTTTTGTTGTGCTTTATGTGCCAAAAACATTTGAGATTCAAAACATAAAACAAAATACAAGAAATTTCATTTATTGAAACTATCTAAA
>JZKD02S1603907.1:105042-159214 GCA_000966675.3 Picea glauca | reverse complement strand
GAACCCTTTCATTTTCAAGGTTGAGTGGATGAGATTTGATCAAAGAGGAGGAATTATATCTTTCATAGCCGCCAGATCTAGGAAAGTCACACAGGTGTTAACTCCCTAAGACTTTGTGAATTTGATGATTTCCATGTGTTGTGTGCAAAGGAGACAAGTTTCCTGAAGTCTTGGAATTCAGAGTGGGTATGGACCATCCATTTGTGAGGACACATGTTTCTATATCCAGTGTTTTTTAGAAGTCTGACAATCCTATGATTTGTAAGTGTTGTTGTAAAAGTGTGTAGAACTCCCAAAGTTTCGAAGCCTGGAACAGATCCTAGCCATTGGCACAAAGAGCCACATGTCAACAGATCTCAGAATCTGGATAGCTATCGCTCTAGAGGAAACTCAGTATAAGTTTACTTGGGTCGAGAAATCTTGAAGGCCCAAATACTAGAGAATATCTCGATCGTCAATTTACGAGGACAGGTGAACCATTGATCACAACCCTTCATGAGTTCGCCAGTTCGACACTCTAGAGGATTTAAGTTGTTTTGTTGTGAAAGGATCTAAAGTCCAAATCACGAAGTAAAGATCAACCATTGATCTGGGGTGAACAACAATTGTCCAATCTACTAATTTGGAGTTCACACATTCGGGGGTATCACATGTTGGAGCGGTTAAACTCCCAAAGCCCAGAGGCCAGAAATACCTGTGAACCGTAGATTTTCGCATACGTTGAGATCCGTTGACCTCCCACATAGTTTGTTTGTTCATGAATTCGACATTTAGGAAATATTGTGTATTGTAGTTGGAACTCCCAAAGCCCAAAGCTCTGAAGTCCCGAATTCTTCACTAAAGTTGAAAGCTAGCCCACAGGTTTTGGCTCGAGGTCACGTGGAAGACTCCGCTAGAGCATTAGGACCCTCGCGAATGTGATTTTTTCGTGCAATTAAAAGATAAATTCCTTGGAGAAATAATTTGAGGGTTCAACAAGAGCCTAAGAGCTAATTTGACTCCTTAGTGTGAACCATCCTATACCAGGAGGTCACGTGAGCCATGGGAGGTGGTGGCAATTTCCATCAGTTATGAAAATGCCAGGTATCATAAGAGATGACCCACATACACATTCTCTCCCCTTAGGAGAGAACTATGAACCATCCTAGCTACAGATGTATAGAGAATGTGTTCTGCAATGGAATAATGGTAGAAGGTCCCTCTATACTCTTATCAATTCAAATTTGAGAGAAGTAGGACATATGGTAGTCCATCCTCAGGTGAAATTTCACAATTTGACCAACACTATGAAAAATCTTGAGGAAGAGGATTAAAATATTTGGTCAATGGTGCTCCTCATTATGGAGTGGTGGTAGCTGAGAGGAAACGATTATCCATCCTACTAGCTATAAAAGGACTTCAACCATTCAAAGGTTGACCATGTCCAACACAGGAGTCAAAGGTTCAATTGAGTCACCTAGAATAATAAATAAATAAGCTCAATTGGACAAAGATAACACTCCACAAAACAACATCAATAGGTTAAAAATATGTTGGTAAGCCTAGGTAAAATTGGTTGGAAAACTAGGGCTGGTATCAAGAACTAAAAACCTATATCTAGTTTCAAGAAGCAATTTTGGATCAAATGAATGGTTTTCTCACAAATTAAGACATCTATAAAGGAATACAAGGTGCTCATTCTTAGGGTTGGCACTATGGGAAATTTAAGAGGCTCTTACAACCAAAGTTGTTAAATCATAAACCTTAATCACATATAGATAGTAAAAGCAACAAACACCAAGAGATTCATTCCTTGCATTATGTTTCAGTATGTAACTCTCTTTTTTTGTTTTGGTTCTTGTAAAGCCACCCCTCTCATCTGGCTTCTTGTATTAGATACCATTAATAAAATCTCAAGCAACAAGGTATGAAACATATTCAATGTTATTGTGTGGTGTATAGTCATGGCATAGAAGTGATTTACTCTTAACAAATGACCATTTCTTGTCATTTCTTTATGCATTTAAATGATATGTAGATGGTACCTCCATGCATTTGAATGTATGAGGATGTATAACTGTTTGAAGCATGTTTTATTGATATGTATACATATGTTAGAAATACTGAATTCTTAATTGCTGAGCATGTTATTCTATTTCCATAAGCTACAAGATTCATTCTCTATAGTGCCTTGTTCACTTATTTTTTTTATCTTCTAATACACCACTTCACTCACCTTTAAATCTTATTTTTATGAAACAATCATGGAAATATTCCTCTTGGGGTCGATATTTTTGATCATCTGAGCTAAGATTGTTTGAGGGCCAAGAGTTTTGAGAAAGAGAGAGGAAAAAACTAAATAAATGTTGCAAGATTTACATTATTTCACATATGGATTTAAGACGCACCCTGAGTTTTATCCCCTGGAGTGCCTTGGCATCATTCCAATAATAAACTGGAACATATTGAGGTATAACAATACCCTTGATTTATATCCTACAAACTTCCCATTTCATCCATTCCATCTTTACATACCAACAATTCAGGACAACTCATAAAGTCCCAAGCTATGGCATTACAGATCATATATGTGTGCATTATAGGGAATATAACCTATGTGGAATTGAACTTAACAGAGAGAATAATTTACAAGTTCACACAACCTTTCATTCCTTAGATTATAAATTTGATTTCCTTTCATAGGAAAACACAATACAAAAGATATATTATTGTTCATATGGGAAAACATAGGAAATACAACCATTCACTTTCCTTATAGACTCTTTTCCATAGCCATGAAATTACATCCATTATACCAATATGGATTTTTCTTAACCTTGAAAAGAAAATACAGAGTTCATTCACTCAAATGTGAAAAACATACACAATTCATTCATTTCCATAACTACACAAGAATAGATACTTGCAAAGGAAACATGTATTAATCCAATTAAACATGCATACACACTTATCTTTATAAAATTTGCAGCCAACCCAACTGACTGAGGGTGAATGCATTTCCATCCAACCATGGGCTCAAATGCACTAGATATTTGCACTCTAGCCACCTGTGTTCCAAGACATGATACCATTAGGGAAATCACTTGGGATCTTAGGGAAAATTTGAAAAGGTGAAGGTCACTCTCCTTCACACAACCACTGGTTGAAAACCATTACACCCACCATGCCTAGGGCCTCCACTAGGTTTATCATATGCCCTCCCATCTTCAATCCCATGACCCTCTCAACTCTAGTCAGGTTTTTAGCTCCTCAAACTAGTCATTCAAACAATATTTCTATAAGACTCATTCTTGTCTGCTCCATGCGTGGGTTCTTCCACTCCTATGAGATTCTTCCACACTCTCTGCATCTTCATATTTCTCTTACTCATGGAATATTCCATACTTTAATTTAGAAATTCCTTGTCATTTTGTGGGTTCCTACTACCCAAATCTATTATGTCTTCTTCTACATAAGTTCTGCCTCTGGTGCACGAGATCTCCTATGCCCACATGCACAACGTACTTTCTCATGTTACTCATCTTCTTTTTGTTGTCTCTCTGTTCCCCTTCTCTAAACATACCCGTGCGTTCTTCTCCTATTCTCCTAGAAGGTTTGCGAGTTCTTCCAGGTAGCTAAAGGTTGTCCATAATTCCCATGGACTTACCAACATTCAATCTAATACATTTACGCTGGAAGTACTTACTCAACCACCAATTTTCCATTTATTTAATGATTGTCTTAAAAATTAAGATAAAGGGAAGTAATGGTTATTTCCCCCAACATAAATCTTCAATGTGGCTTGGGGTATTTTAACACGTGAATCGCATTTATATGCCCCCTCACTAACCTCTCTCATGGTATCATGGATAGTTTTGATGATCCACCCTTCAATCAGTTGTGCAGAATATTTCAATTACAAAAACAATGCATTTACAATGTTTATATTCCATGGCATGGAAATCATTAATCAACATTATTTACATATAATCAAAGGATTAAAAATGGGGTGTTACAATTGTGACTAGGCTCTAGAAAAGACTCTTTTAGAATTTCCATTTCCTCCCTATATTTACACTTGTTTCAAGGAGAATGTAAAAAGAATAAATAATATAAGTTTATATGTTTACAAAGCTAAAGGATGGAGTGGAATAGGTGAAGGCCATGATAGTTATATACTAGTTAAGGTTGGGAATACCATCCATGTTGGTAATGAAAACACCACAAGTGTTTTTCCACAACTCATAGATGTTGCAATAAGTTATTTTGTTGGAATTTCCCTTAGAAGTTCCATCAAATTAAGTATATATTTATTTTGATTTTGATTTTTTCAAACAATAAAAAATTTATCTTTGATTTTTTAATATCATCATTTTTTTAAAATAAAATATACTTTAAAATAAATCTTTCCTACTATATTATATTAATACATCATCAACTTTGTGATATCTCAATTAATTCTTAGTAATTCAAAAGTTAACATAAATATATGTTAATATAATACAACCTAAATTTGCTATAATAAACAATAAAAATATATCAAAACCACATTTTATGCTTGTACTATTTAATGTATTTTCATTATGATGGTTATAAATGGTTGTTAACTTTTCATATCCAACATTATAAAATGAAGAAAAAAAATCATAATTGGATAATTATAGATACCAATAATAAATTGACACATCTACAATATAAATATTGAAACATAACATTTACATATCACTCTTTGTTGTGAGCACCTTGATTATCTTCCTTGATTGGAATTATAACATTGTTTTTCTCAAAAATATGTTTTTATCTTGGATCATGTCTCAGTACAAACCACCAATCCCCATCCAACACATCTGGGTAAAAATCACTTGGTTGCAGTGTTTTAGGAAAACATGAGGCTCCTTAGTTTCAACCCACATTTTCAGAGTTAATACATATTAGTACACTATCATGATCTTCCCTTACATTTCTTTGGTCAAAGGTATCCAACCATTTGCAACTAAAAACAACACATTGAAAAGATGAGAAGTCCACTTGCATGAACTCTTGATAATTTCCAATGTAACCTAAATTCCCTTCTATTATATTTTGATCACGGTGGCTAACATGACTAGATTGGTCGAACTCAACCTCTACTTCACATTCTTTTGCAATGTGTCCATCATCGACATCCTCAGTGTGAAAATAATTTCTATATTCCCACATAAATGGGAACAAATGCACCTATAAAAATGACAACAAAGGATGGTGTCATATGTCTAATAACACAAGAATTAATAAAAACATGATGCATGTTATAATTCAAATGTGCATTATAAATTGAATGTGTTACTCAGAGAGATTATTACATAGTTGTTGCACCTGATCCCTATGTTTAGTTCATCCAACTCTTTCCAAATGGGTAAGGAATAGACATGCCATATTTATTTTTGATATGGTCAACCACCCAAATCCTCCGATAGACTTTCGGCATAGTATCTTCTAAATAATCAGTATAAGCATGCTTCTACCATTCAATTGTCTGAATTATTTCCTGTCACTATCCCATTTCTTTTTTTTCTCTTCATACAATGTGACCCATGGTTGCATTTCCTCCACATTGTAAATACCAAATTTATTGATGGCATCAATTTCTAAATTCGCTAATCTATACAAGAATTCAAAATGAATAGTATGAGATTAAATATATATTATCAACTTCAATGTTGATTGAAAATTTTGTGAGTACTTACATTTTCTGTGTTACTTAATATTTCATATTTGTTGCGATCTTTGTATTTAAATAATTAATTTACACTCTTCCATGGATGTCTTCTAATAGGTGCTAATATACAAAGTAAAACCAATTGAAGAATTCATCGACATTGGGTTAAGTATGGATTGTGAGTATGTGTTGAAATATAAAGTTTTAATTGAACAATTTGGAAGTAGCTACTTTGTTTAAATTCCCTCATTTATTTAATGGAACAACAAGAAACCTTTATATTAGTTATATTGACTATTCTTTTTTATGGTGTATTAAACATGCAGGAAACGAAGTATGGAGTACAACCAACATAAGAGACTTTGAGAGACAACATGCAACATGGCTTCGAAAGAATGTGTATTGTTTATGAAGCAGTTGCTACTATTGTATGTTTTTTTATTTACATAATCATGTATATTCTAATATATAAATATAGATATACTTATTACACTTTATTTCTATGTTTGTAGATGGAACATGAAGAGGCAGAACATAAAAAACAAGTCGTTCAAGTAAATGTTAGGTTAAATAACCAAAGTAAAATTCCACCTACAAGTGATGATGAAATGAGGCATGGATGTAGCTTGGGTGATGAAAAAAATTCAAGTGATGAATGACAATATATATAATTGAATGCTACTGCAAGCTGTATGTTTTGGAATATTTGTCTCTGAAAATCAGGGATTTTGTTTAATGTACTTGATATATTGTCTCAATTGCATCACATGTTACCAAAAGTGTAACAATTACATATTGGTTTCACTTTGATTATTGTGGACCTTTAGATTGTCCCATTTTGTATGACGATGGTTCTCTTATTCATATATAATAAAATGGGTTTATTATTTTATTGCATTATTGAATGTTGTAAAATGTTGTGTTGTTGATTAATTAATATATGGATTATGGATGATTTACATTGTTACAAATAACATAGGTGTAATTTGTTGGATAATACATTAACTCAATCATTATATCAAAATACAATAACAAAATATAAAAACAATATTATTTTAAAAAATATTTCATTTTGAGATAATTAATTGAAAATTTGTAAAAAAAAGTAATTAATTAAAATATATACATATTGGTGCATTGTATTCTTTTGAACTCACTAAATGGTGTGTTCCATAAAGTAGACATCAATGCATTTTTATGAGTCATACGCATTGGTTCCTATTAATTACATTGAAGCATTGAACTAAAAATTGTGAAAAATTATCGTTACTTTAAATGACATAACACGTGATTATATTTATCATTTGAAAATATTAATATGCACGTGATTACAATATACAATGTGATTTACATATAATATTTGCATCAATTCTTAGTAACAAATAATGGCATCGACATATCACCTCAAATGTTCAAATTTTCACTTCCCTCTGATGCACATTGTAATATACGCAATGTTGTGAACAAATTATATGAGCATCGGTGTGCCATAAGAAGAAAGAATGACCCATTGGATAATATTTATATGAGCACTAGTGCAAGATATAACAAACAAACATGGAACTAGTGCATAATAACTATACGAGGACTGGTCCTTTCTAGGTTTATGTATGCACCAGTGCATGTTACCTACACCCAAAAACAAAACAAAAAAACTCTACTAAAATATACACGAAAATTAATTTTTTTGTTATAGGGAACATCTGTTAAAACCTCTACTATGGATAATAGAGGTTGTAGAAAACGGTTTTTTGAAAAGTTTGCCCAATATTTTAACAATAAAAATATCTACAAAAACCTCTTCTACAAGGTGTTCTCCTTGTAGTGACACAACTTATATTACCGGCACACAACCAACATTTATAGTATAAAACTTATCCCTCTCATGGTTGTTCTCATACACAACAGGGTTGGTGCTCTTTTATAGCACCCAACTTCCCCTCGCTATCCAAAAATAAAAATTGTCATCTCTCTTACTCGAACTTCCTTTTCCTCCTCCTCCATGCTTCCTTGACCCCCACTCTTCCCTAAGATGATTGCTTGACTCTCACACTTCTCCCATGCTTTCTTGTACTTAGCCCATGTTGTCATAACTAGCTGATTTGACTCCCTCACCCAACCTCTAACATGAACTCAATGATTGAGTATCTAATAATTAAAAGAAGGATTACATGGTAATGACACATTAACTTAGGAAAATGATATGGGTTTTCCCGTAGACCTCCTTTATCCCCCTCTCCTATGGAATCATTCCCCCACAGCATTATCATCCCTCTCATATTGTATCCAACAATGTATTTTTATTAATCAATGTATGTACATATTGCAATACTAAGCTCTCTAACCTTTAATTGATATAGGCTCTCCGACCCAAAAAATTACTGGCTCACCATCCTAAATCACAATTGCACAATTAAATTACAATTTACAAGGATTAAAACAAGGAATGTTACACCCCCTCCCCCTTATTTGTGTTCTTTCCTAAGTGCACATCACCATACGGGTGTACATACATATAACAATGATAGGCTATGTGGCCTTTAATCAACATGTAGGCTCTCTGACCTAATATCACATAGACACTCCAACCCAAAACATATATACAAAGGAAGTTCGGCCTAAAAAACATACATAATAATTTCATAGTTTAGTAACTCTTGTAGCAATTCCAACCAACAATATCACATTCCCCTCAGTCTGTAGAAACCAAGGAAGTCTACCCCCTTCTCTACTCTGTAGTCCCTCAGGTTTTACCACTTCCCTATATCACTCCAAAACTATTGGGATAGGATTGTGGAACCAATTTTGGGAACTGTGTGACATGCACAAAAGAAGGAAAGATAGTTGGTGAACTTTCAGGGATCAGCGTGTGCAAAGGAAGGAATAACATTAGAATCCATTAGAAATTTTGGGTCCATTGATACAGGATAAGACCTATTATAATTGTATAAATATGTAAGGGTCTTGGGATAAATAGGAGGAGAAAATGAGATGTAAGAAAGGTATTTAATGGAATGTATGCAAGGTATGCAATATAGGTAAGAGTGAAGTGCAAAAGAGAGAGATAGAGGGATAGGAGAATGGCAAGGGAATAATGTATGAGCGCAATGCACATATTTTGTAATGGATGTCCTAAATAATATAATAATAAGTCGGTCATTGTGGACGTAGCCCATATTGGGTGAACCACATTAAATCATGGTGTCTATGTGTTATGATGTGATTGTTCTATTTATTGTGCATATGATATATGTTATATTGTTATGAATATGTTACATGTTATTATGTTTTTGTGCACCTAATATAAGATATAATGAAAAATTTATATGTATAATGATTATGAGGATATCCTCCCATCCCTTCATCACTACAAAAACTCAGTTCCTGAAGTTCCCATAGATACCTCGGGTGAGACTTCACCTACTTTCGGATGATGCTGAAAGGGACGGTATTTGAGGGTTTTGTTGGTGAATTCAAGTTGAACCCTGGGTCTTCCCACTACATGCCAACAAATGGTTCTCTTGTTGTGACTAGGATCTTTGATTGAGGGGAATGTGGAGGATGACTAAGGAAGATACAGGACAGTGGCTAGAGGAAAAGGAGTGTGAGTTTTCCGAAGATCAGAATAAGAACCCATGGATCAACTCGAAGAAGTGGTTATAGAGGTATTCTTTTACAGACTTACATCATATTTTCTTTGTTGATTTCCGAATAGTTTTGGCTGAGTGGTTACAAAGGTTAGATGAAAAGAATGGAACATTACACATTGTTTTGTTGAGGCGTTGGACCCTTATGTTGATTCAGCAAGTTAATACCATAGTTTTGTATATCACACGTAGTTGATTTATGGATGGATAGTATATTGGGGGGTTATATTATTGAGTTTTCTATAGATTGTACCTAATCATATAGTTTTGTTTAAAAAGAGTTCTTTAAAGGTACATATGGAAGATATTTGAAATCACTATATTCTTGGAATAAGATGTTGTTGTGTGATAAGGGGTTATGAAGTTGGAACAAGATGTTGTTGTGTGATAAAGATTTCATATGAGTAGCATAGTGAATGGTTCATTGCAGGATTGTTACCACATATACAATTCCCATTGACACAACAAAATATTACATCGCATTCAGAAGCACTAGATATTTCCATGAAGTTGGAAGCATCCCCTATAGGAGAGAATGGCTCAGGTTCAATCATAGTTAGCAACATTGACAATTCAGTCGTAGGAGATTGCTAAAGGGAAGGAAAAGCACGACGAAGTCTAGTGTGTTATGTGCAGAAAGGAAGGTCATCATAAGAATGAGTGTCCAGCCTTTAAATATTATTTGGATACAGGAGCCCCAAAACCCTTGGCCTCATGAGGAGGGGAATGGCGTAAGATATTAAAAATGATGGGTAATCATCCAACCACTTGTCCCTTGATGCAAAAATATCAGAGCACTTCCAAAAGCTTATTTTGTGATTTTTCTAAGTTTGTAGGACATGACAAAAAGTATTATTTCACACTTGATTTAATGAGAAAATTGTTACACATGATTCTGGTCACTCTGGTGATGTTTCAATAGTTATGTATTCAGGCTCCCAACAAGGACTTTTTTCCTGAGAAGAGTGGCTCATGTCTTCTTCCAAAAACATATTTTTAAATGAGTTCGCAGGCTTCCTATGGTCTAGGGTGTGAGAATCCTTCATTCTCGTAGGCCACCCACACTTAGGGTGCGAATTTCTTGTAGTTTTCTCCATATATAGGGTGCGAACCCGTTTTTAAGCTTGGAAAGAAGAAGAGGTCACGAAGGTTCTAGAAGGGGATCTTCTAGAAAATGAGTTGGCATTTGTATGGTTGTCATTCTACTGACTTCTCATATTTGATGGGATCATCCTCATCCATGTAACCATCTTCCCTTCTCCTATATATTGAAAGGTTTCTCATAGAAAAGGTTAAGCAAGATTGAATAGAGAATTGGTGAAAGAATTGTGTGAAGGACCCTACTTGGACAGAAGCTTGAAGGCTCTATTTGGCCTATCAAGAGGTTTTGGATCTTCTTCATGCAAGTGCAGTGAAAGTGTGTGTGTTGGAACCAAGAGTCATTGAAAGGAAGCTTGCAACATCAAGGCGATTAGGTTGTATCTTCTACTTTCAATTAATATGATATAGTGACATGTCCCTTTCCCATAAAGTCACTCTTACTTTAATGTGTAATTCCTTGATCATATGCATAGGTTGACATTGAATATACTTTTCTATCTTCACTTTGGTTGGTTTGTGTTGTCTTGGACTTGACTTCACGAGAGTACCGGAGCGAAGCAGGAACAACAGAGACCTAAGGAAGCGATATAAAGGTATGTCACTTATTCCTTATTATTAGTAGATTCAATGGTTACAACTTAGGGAAAGAGTCGTGTCCTGTCCTGTTTTGTTCTAGATCCAGGTGGATCTAGGAAGATCTTTTAGTGTCTGTAACTACTGATTTTTCCCATAATAAAATTGGTGACTCCATTAGGGATGCAACCCATTTTTGGTAGTTTTTGGTGGTTTTTCCTTGGCCATTTTCTCTTAACTTACCATTTTTCATTTCCATCAATCTCTGAGTCTTGATGAGACCCTAATAGACTCCCTGGTTCCAGAAGTTCCTTCAAAATGTTTGTCTTTTTTCCAAAGTTTGCTTAGTTTCAGGCCTTCTCGCACTGCACCCTTCTATAGCCTGTGAGAACCACTATAGTTCTCATCCTGCTTTGCAATTCAGTGTAAAATTCTCACACTCTACCTATGTTTGGCCTACGAGAATCCTTGATTCTCGCACTGTACACCACTGCCAGCCTGTGAACCCATTTGCAAAAAAAAAATGGGTTAAGGTTTTTTTTGTATCCTCAGATGCCCAGATTTGTTTGTGTGTCTGAAAATAACTTTTTGGCCAGTGATTGATTGTTTCTTGAATTTGAATCTCGTGAATGATTAGTCTTCGGAAATTGAAATCTCTTCTTGTTCATTTTTTCTCAATTGTTACCTCTTGACCTTTTCTTAACAAGGATATAATCTCTCATTTTGAAATCCAAGTGCTTGTTTGGTTGGGAGCCGGTGATCAGTTTAAAAGTTGAGATTAATTTTCTTTTTCAATTGCTCATTACTTATAAAATTGTTGCCCATGTGCATTTGAAGAGACTGGTCTTGTCAGTTTGTTATTTTTGTATTCATTGAAATATTAGTTTGGGTGTTTGTTGGGTATTTCTTTTTCATTGGTTGCTTGTTTTTTCTTAGTTCCACCACTGTTGTTTGGTTTCTAATAAAAAAAATTAAAGACATTTTCTCTTTTTTAAGAAACTTTTTATTCGAAAATATTGGCATTCAATTGTTGAAATAGAACGAATAGAGAATTTGCATTGTTCATGATTGATTGATATTGCATTTCAGAGAAGATCATACATCGTAGTTCACATTGTTCTAGAAAACTCCTCTTTCCCTCTTGTAAATAGGATTCATCAAACAAAATATTGGTATCATTCACTCCTATCTATGCATTGTTGGGTCAGAGTCTCACATAACATCGGTTTCATTTCCGTCTCCTTTGAGTAACAACAACCTTTAATAATATTGCGCAATTTTAAAATTTAATTAGTAACTATTTCTAGGGATCTTTTACACCAACATTAGCTAGGCTAGATATTTGGAATAGGTAGTGAGACACACTCTCCAAAGCACAAAAAATACAATAGAATCTTGTGATAAGGAGTGTTAAATTCCATTTAAAGCATTTTGTCCTGGGAAGCCCTTCTCACACAAGGGTCAAACCCGAGGTCGCATTGAGATTGATAGAGTTACTCACCCTGCTTTGTTGATATCGGTGTAGAGATTGCACGTATTATGGGGATCACTTGAAGGTATACCCACAATGATGAGTGGAAGCCTCTCAAGATGATTTCGGGCTAGATACCCTGCCCTTGCATGTGGATCACACTATCGACTGTTCGCCCAGGCATTATTGTTGTCAGTGGTAACCTTAGTAGCCTATCTTCTTAGGGTATTACACAAGGTGACTGTGAAGGTGCAAGTCTTCATGGTACCTGGAATCGACATTGGCCAAACTCACTCCGGCTCCTTGGAGGGTACACGCATGATTATGTGTGGGAGCTTGCACCAGGGTGTAAGTCCGTTAAGCAGGTCATCAACATAACTTTTCCACCCTATCCCAACCCCTTCTTGTCTCGTCATTGCAACGTTGGATTTCATCACCAACTAGTGACTTCAGAATTAGAAGGTCTTGTTTGCTTGGTTTTGCTTCCTAGATTTTTACTAACGCATGTTGTTTGTTTACCCAAGTTGACCATAGAATTTCCTTTGTAAGTTTCTAGCTCGATCATAATTGAACCTCCACACTGTTCACATAGAATGCAAGGCTTACCCCTAGAAAATATGGAAGGTTCTCAACCCTTGCCTACCAACTCACCGGAGGGCTCTCCTCAATAGAGTGAAGTCCAAGATGTTGCCACTCTACAAGTGGATATAACTAAATCTCTAGAGCAGTCCCAAATTACTACTTCTCGAGAGGACTTTTGACTTCATCCTGACTCTGAGAGACGTATTGTGCAAGTGAATTCTTCCGGAGACTTAGTTGTTCAGTCTTCTGGATCACCGACTGGACCTTTCCCTGGACCTAAGGGTCAAGATCCTTTTCAGAACACTGACATTTTTAGATGGGATCTCTTTGTCTTAGGAGCAGGTGTTGATATCACTATCACACCTAAGCTTCCCGAAACATCTAATCCAGACGTAGTACCTTTTACTACTGCTTATTATTTTCCTAGTACAGAAGCTCCGCGAGCTAACCACATATTGACTCTCCCTCTACAAATGGTCCATTACATAGATACTACGAGTCCTCACACTGGGATTACCGTGGCTAGCCAAGCCCCCCCATTGGCACACCACTTTCTCCTAAAGTCACCCCAACACTTCCACCCGGATATCATGCATTGAATGCTTCTATTCCCTCTCCTACACAAATCACATCTAGGACTCTTGGAAGTTCCACTCCTTCTGGGCACCATCTTCCCAGTTTCATTCCAACACCTCCTCCACCCCCTTTCAGAGGACTTCTTCCATCCTCTATCAGAGGCAGTGATCCTACTGGCACCATTCTGTCGTTCACACCAAATTACCAGATTCCTGTTGGTGGAAAATTTCACCAAGCAGGTTGTTACACATAAAAAATACTCACTTTGATAGTGTCATAATTGTCATCATTACAATTGTCGCAAGTTTCGCATTTTGCTCGCAAGTGTCACAATTTGCTCACAAGTGTTGCAAGTGTCAAGGAAAGCATACTGCCATGATGCCTATGTCGTGCCTATAACGACATGAGAAGGACACTTGACACACATCAAACACTTGATTTGGAAAAGGAGGAATGGTTAACTAAGATTATGAACCTCTTGCCATATGAAAGAACCCAAAAAACTAATTTTTTCGAGGAGACCACTCCCCTATACCTCTCTCAGGAATGCTGGTGCTCCCCTATAGACTATCAGGGAGCATTATAACACTACCTCTGCCCTTTTGGAGGAGCGCTGCTGCTTTTGGGAGTGTTGGCACCCCTCTAAAGCCTACTAGAGAGTGTTATAATGATTTGATGGCCCTTTTGAGGGAGTGCTACCTATTCTGGGCAGCAATTGGTTTGTTGAGAAGAATGGGGGAAAGATCTTTTCAATCTTGGAAGGCAGTTGGATTCAAATCCCTAGTCCATCCATGATCTTAGGGAAGATCCCTAACTCAAGGAGGAGAATCCTCAACTTACCCTAAATATATCTCAAGTGGTTGGTCCTCTCCAAGGCTATATAAGTAGGATTTCTCATGGTGAAAGGGAGATCTATATGGAGAATCATACCAAACTTATGATCTCATAAGTGATATTTGGAGAAGGGATGACAAGCATGAAACCTAAAATCTCATAGGAAACGCATAGTGAAATGGAGGCTAATCAGCGAAGCTATCGTCATTTTGATTGTGGATCATTTGAGAAAGGGTTAGGCAAGGACAACTTGATGAAACTATTACATTCCATCTATGGTTGTAAGTAACATTTTGTCCTCATTAATGTAATATGCTTGGCCTGTTTCTTTCTAATTTTTGTTTGACATTACATGAATTTGTCTCTAAGTAGATAGGTCCGCTTCAAACTAATCTTGATAGAATAGAAAGTGTTTGTACTTTGTTTGTCTACAGGGCTTATCGAGGAGCTCAAGATTGGAGTTCAACTCGGAGCGTGCAGGGACAAACACCGATAAAAGGTATGCCTTTCCTCATTCCTCTTCATGCATTAGTTTGTGTAGACCTAAAAGGAAGTTAGTGACCATGATAAGAACTTTTTGTCTTAGGGTTAAGAGTCTATCTCTCTGAGGATATCTACCTGTCCGCAGAAAGATTTTCCTTCAATAGAAACTGGCGACTCCACTAGGGAATGAATCAAAACTTTTGCTTTTTGGTTTTCCTCATAGACCTTGTCTTACCCTTTTTTTTATAGGCCTTGTTCACCCCCTATATATGATTACACTTGCTGATTCAATCCTCAATCCATCACATGCATCCTGATTGACAAAAAATTGATTGAGTTTTTGGTTTTTTTTACCTTTTTCTAAGTTTTTGAAGCCTAGCGACCCTGTGCCCATGTTAGCCCAGTGACAACACTCCCTAAAGGTCTTAGATAAAGCTTTATAACACTCTGGTGGCCCTTACACCAGAGCACCAGCCTCTTTTTTGCAAAATTACCTTCCAGAATTGTATTTTTTTGCAACTCAGTCTCTATTTTTTCCTTTGTCCAGCTTCTTGATGCTTCATTACATCTTTCTAATGACATTTGACCCTCTTCCTTCTGAGGAATAAGCACCTTGTTGTTCAGAGTTGGTGGCCTTCTTCCTTATTTTTGAGCTTTTGTTGTTGAGAGATTGAAATCAATCCACTGCTTTCTTCTCTCCTATCCGACTGAGCGGGAACTCTGGTAAAGGGCATCAACAATTGGTGAATCATCTTGTTCGGTTCTTTGAGGTCATTGTTCTTAATTGTTTGATTTTTCTTTTTTATATTTTTTTTTTGTTTGCTTCTTGTTTCAATCACAGCAGGAGGGTGTGTGTCGTGTGTGCGAAATTTGCTCATACTTGTCCGAATCTCCTTCATCTGAAAGGGTAGTTAGTAAGAGAAGTTTTTTGCATTGAATCATCATTCGCATACAAACAACAAAGATACATATTAGTGATTGATTTGCATATTAGAAGGTGTTTTTGGAAATGTTTTAGCATTGCATTGGATTCGATTGAGAACCAACTGATCGAGGACATTTCATAGTACTATTTGATAGTGAAAACAACTCTTTCTCTTTCCCTTAAATAGGCGTTCATTGAAAAGAAACGATTGCTTATCATATTTCATGCATTTTTTGGGAATTTGAGTCATCATTCCATCAGTTTCACTTTCATAAAAACTTTGAGTAAAGAACATCTCTAAAACGAACGCTAATTAAAAATTATCTAGAACATTTTTGTTTTTAGGATCTTCCACCAATAGTAGACTAGGGTTAGCACTTTGGATTAGGCTGTGATTACAACTCTCCAAAGTTTTTAAAAAAAACATTAGCATCCTGAGCTAGGGAGAGTCAAATCCAATTGTCATATTGGTTTTCTGGGGTCCCCCTCTCACACAAGGGTTACACACGAGGTCGCATTCAGGCGAATTATGAAGATTATCCCTTCGTGGTTCAATTGTTTGTAGTGGTCGAATCGTATATTGGGGGTCACTGGAAGGTATACCCATGATTATGTGTGGGAGCCTCTCGGGTTGATTTCAAACTTATTATCCTACCCATACGTTTTGGATCAGACTGTCGACTATACCCTCCCAGGGACTCACTGGGAATTGGTGTCCTTTGTTGCCATAATCTTTAGGTACTTACACCAGGTGATGGTGAAGGGAAGTCTCACTGTACCTGGAACAAACATTGGTCAAACTCACTCAGGATCCTTGGAGGGTAAATCCACAAATACTATGTGGAAGCTTGCACCAAGGTGAAAGTTCGTTAAGAAGGTCGCCATTGTAACTGTTCCACCATATCTCAACCCCTTCTCGACTTGATCATGCGACGTTGGATTTCATCACCAACTAGTATGATCATTGAGAGAAGTTGTTTGCTTGGTTGATTCCTAGATTTTATTAGTGTATGTTGTTTCTTTTTGTTAGTTGGCCCTAGATTTCCAGTGTGTTCTATTATTCTACACAATTGATCCCATAGATGATAGAGGTCTTCGCCGATCACATAGGATGCAAGGGATACCTCTAGAAGGCTATCAACCCTTACCTCCTAACCCACTAGAAGACAACTACCGTAGAGAGGTAGAAAATCAATTTGACGCTGGAAATGTTATTGCTCCTCCGTTAGATAACCCAGAAGATGCTTTGGTTACAGTTGAAAATACCACTAAATCTGTTTCGGTAACCCCTCTCAAACCACTTTTAGATCATTTAGACTCCCTTGGGAACGTCATAGATGAAGAGGTCCCACGATTACTGGAGAGAATATTTACTGAAACATATATGGGATCCACAGAACCAATCTTTGGTGACGAGTATAGGACTCTTGTTCGTCCTAGAACCACAGTAGAAACCAATCCCACCCCTTCTTGTTCTGTATGGAGGACTTCATCGAGATGTGATCTCTATGAACATTTCAAATCCTTTCGACAACCCTTTCAACCTCATGACCCTCCTAGTGAAACAGGACCATCTAGTCAAACCATGAATCACCTAGTTGATCATGTTATTAACCCTACTATCACACCAGCACAAGTCCATCCTAATGCTAGACTCATCACCTCTACTCATCTCCAAATCACTTCAATCTCTACCCCCGTTTCTACAAGCTTTTACTCTATAGCTCCACATGCTCCACATGATCTTGCTAGGACATCTTCTCACCTGAGAACATAGACCACTGTTGGCCAAACACAACCGGCTGGAGGGTAGCCACCATCCAATGCACCTTTCCCTCCTAGAGGAATACCTTTCCATGGCAGGCCTACCCCTCCCAGGGGATATCCCCCTTTTCATGCTCCTCCTGGAGGGAATCCTCCATTTGCCAGTCATACCCTGGTCAGAAATCCATCACTGGCAGGGGGGCAACCCTTGTTTACTGGAAACCCTTCATAATTCTGGGGAGTATCTTTAGGAGACACTTTTACTCAACCCCACATTGGGGGGAACTTGTATAATAACCCACTAGGAGGAGTATCCAATCCTGTCCATTCCATAACATCTTACGGGAAATCTTATCCAGGCGGCATCCCAAAAAGAACCTAGAGTTCTCTGGGACCATAGTCTTATCCTCCTCATGGGCCTCATGTGTATCTGCCTCTAGGATATACTCCTTACTATTCTCAAGGGAAAAATGTTTATCCTCCTCACAGGAAAATAAATCACCCAACCTATAATGTTCAGAACCCACCGGGTTATGCCAATGTTTCTCAGGCACCGTCGAATCCTTCTTATCCTGACCAGCAACAACCGTATGTAGGAAGACCTACTGGTTACAACTATCCACCTAACCCAGTCTATGGTCCTCCTGGTGTTCCTATGCCGCACCAGTATCATTCGCACATTAACCAATAGCTACCTTTCCTTGCAACTCTGGATCTTCTAGACTTGTCTCGGTTAACTAATGATCCTATTTCTCATTCACCGATTTGGCCAGTCATTCCAGCTAAACTTCCTTCTGATATTCTGAAATTTGATGAAAACCCTGGTGAAGATCCAAACAACCATGTGATGACTTTCCATTTGTGGTGTTCATCAAACTCCCGCATGGATGATTCTATACGTTTGCGTCTTTTCCAATGAACAATTACCGATTCAGTAGAAAAGTGGTATATTGAACTACCATGTGCTTCTTTTCATGATTTCAATTCCCTTTCCATGTCTTTCCTCATGCACTTTCAACTGCCTATTTGCTACGAGACATGTACTAAACTCTTGACCTCCCTTCATCAAACCAACTCCATGCATATCTCTGACCATATTCATGAGTGGAGGCAACAACGAAGGATGATCAAGGTAGTCATTCTTGACATGCTCTTGGCAGAATGGTTTACTAAATCACTGTTACCCCCAATCGCTCGCGATGTCACTATGGGTGGTGCGGTCACAGAGGAACAAGCCATTGCTCGGGATCAATAATTAGATTTGGTTTATTCCCAATCTAGTATTTTGTATGATTTGCTTTTGAACGCTGCTCAAGCTAATACTGATCCATCTAAGCCGTCATCCTCATCTCATGTGGATGGTGTAATCGGTTCCGTCAAAACTCAATATTTTTCCCAATCAACTACACTCTCCACTACCTCCCCCCAAACTCATATTTATGAGGTGAATGCACTTCAATCTGCCCCTTCACAACAATTCAAAGGTAAGAAGAAGACAAAGAATAAATCAAAAAATAACAATGAACAACCAAAAAATCAAACACCTGCTACTGAAAAGAAACCACAACAAAAACTAAAATTCCCGTGTATCATTTTTGGTGATGATCACTACACTCAAGACTATCCACTTCGCAATGAAGTGGCCAAAATTTTCCAAGGGAAGTCACAACCTGTTTTGCTTACTCAACCTTTTCCACAGCAACAATCCATGGTTACTCAAACCCCCTCTCCTGGGGAAAATTCTAGCGATCCTAATGATGAGGCCTCGTCGAGTGCACATATTTATATGTTTAATGGGATCGATTTGACCACTCTCTCTAAGGCATATGACACACTGGGTAACCCTGACAAAGGAAAAGACACCAACGGTACTAGTACTTTACCGTATCCATCATCATCCTCCGTTAGTCTTCCATCGGTTAATCCTCCCTCTAGACCACTCCAGATTGAGAAACCCATGTTCGACTCTATCTTATGCCCTCCTAAGAGCACTATCCGCAAGGCCACCTTTAATCAAAGTTCACGTGCCGCCCAGAACTAAAACATTGTTGAAGATTTGGCTCAAGCACCGTGTGCTATGTCTACTTTAGAAGTTCTACAACACTGCCCCATTCAACGTAGAACGCTCTTGGCCTGTCTTGGTGCTATTGATCCTAAGTCATCCAACCATATCATGTTTAACCTGGAAAATTATGCGTCTCGACTCTCTCACCAACTTGCTTTCCAAGTTGTTGTTGTTGTTCACAACCAACAAATCCACCGAACTATTCTAGATGAGGGAGCCTCGACTTGTGTCATGTCCTTGACATGTTGGAATGGTTTAAAATCACCAGCACTCAACAAATCCCCAATGATGTTGTGCACCTTCGATGGGTGAGGTTTTCATCCCCATGGGCTTTTACAGTCCCTGCCCATCCAATTGGGTGGAAAAACTGTCACTGTTGATGTCGAGGTGGTTGATGCTCCCATTGATTACAACTTGTTACTTGGAAGAAGTTGGTTTTATGCTATGACTGTCGTTGCCTCATCAATTTTCCGATGTGTCCAATTTCCTCATCAGGGAAAAATTGTCACTGTTGATCAGATGGATTTCTGCACGACCGATGCTCGTGTTCCTGCTACCAACAATATTCCTTTCTTGGAAGACCACAAGATCATGTATGAAAGCATTGGTGTTGGCTTACTGAAAGATTCTAGCCTCATGGGTACCTTCCCTACACCACTTCCACTGACTACCCATCATATTTCCACCTTCGATATGATTTAAACCGCGACTTATCAATCTTTGGAATCATCTGACCCTTGAATTATACCTCGTCCATTGGAATTCGATGCACTAGGTGACGTTGTGCCACTTAGTCCAGCCGAAATATCACGCGTTTCTATCCTATCTCCCTCGTCGAATGACCAACATCTGTTGGAACCTTACATTTCCTCGATGCAATCATGATTGAGTTCCTTGTCGTCTACAATCGACTGCATTTCCCCAATTTTTCCTTTTGATGAATATATTCTGGAAATACTTCATATTGACAAGTTACCTCGGGATCATAACCGTCACCAATTCTCTTTTCTTCCCCCTCGTGAAGAAATTTGGGCAGATATACAGTCTATCTCCCCTCCTGGTGTTGATTTTCCATCGTCTCCCATGCTTTCAACTTCCGCTGATTTGGATCCGGTAGTGGACATGATAATTTCTTTGGTAGGATTATTGGAGCCTGATCTCCTTACTCCTATTACAACCCTCGACATGTGTTCCTTCTCGAGTGATTATCTTCCATCCAGCGAAGATCTCATGGAGGCCATGACCACATTTTATCCTTTGACATGGTACCCTTCTAGAGCATTATCCTCTTGGAAGCCCTGATCCAAACGAAACCACGAGCATAGTTTCTCTTCTCTGTGGCAAGCTCGTTAAAAAAATGAAATAGAGGCCTTGAGCATAGTTCTTTTCCTGTGTCAAGCTCGTTAAAAAATGAAACCGTCACCTCTCTTGAACCTTCTTTTCATCCACCCTTCTCCTTTTTCTCATCTACTAGAGAAATTGGTGACGACCTCAAAGTCGATGAATGAATTGAAGCTTGGAGGGAATGTCTCCAGCCTTTAATGATCATTCTGGAGTTAAGCCACTAGATTTGATGCTGGGGGCATACCGAGCTTAGTCTTTGTTCTTTCTCGTGCTCGAAAATACATGAGAATGCATCTAGGTAGACTTTTATCTCTTTTTTGGACCTGTATGGATACACAAAAAAGGACCCCCCTAGAGTCTCCTTTAAGCTCTTTTCAGACTCTCTAAACATGAAAACATTGTCGAGTGATCTTTCTTCCTTTCCCACTCGTTAAAAGGTTTGAAAGGGCATCTTTTGAGTGATAATTTATCTCTTTTTCGGCTTCACGAGACTAACATTACGAAAAAGGAAAACATTGGAGTCACCTTTAAGTTCTTTTCAGACTCTCTAAAGATGAAAACATTGTTGAGCAACCTTGTTCTCTTCACACTCGTTAAAGTATTTGAAGAAAACGTCTGTTGAGCGATAGTTTATCTCTTTTTCGTTCTCGTCAGACTACTTTACAAAAAAGGAACTGAGAGAGTTCTCTTTTAAGTGTTTTTCCAGACTCTAAAATCATGAAAAACCTTCGAGTTCTCTGTCTTTGGACTCGTTAAAACAAATATTGATAGGCCCATATGGAATTGAACCCTTACTTATTCCAGTTCGTTAAACAAAGGAAAAGGAACTTACCAAAGGTGAGTTATATTGAGCATCCGTTACCCTCCTCGAGCTCGTTAAATTAAAGAGGTACTCGTCTATCTGGATGGGGGGAAAATTGAAGGAACCAAGCCAAGCAGTTTTTGAGAACATTACCAAGTAACTCTTAGAGTCACCCTTGAACATGGCACTTTGTATTTTACACGCATTATAATCCACTGAACCTCTACACTGAGCCAATTCTTTGATTTTCTTCCACTCCTCTGGGTCACCTGACGTAAGTCACAGCATCCACTGCATCATCAAGTTTTGGTCCATGTCATGTTTCTGCTATTGTGCCTCACTGTTCAAGGGAAGTGTCTACCTCGAGAGTTAGCCATCACAAATATCTTGTCTCAATACCTGTGTTAGTCGATGTTCATTTGATCTACCAATTACATATCTGTGTCTATTTTGTGTCATTGATGGGGGATACATCAAGGCCCTCCTTCAACGAGTCTATTCCTGTCGACTTCAACACATTATATAGGAACTAGATTTAGAAACCAATTAGTACTTTGGGACCTGCATGCCTCAATGGCAGGCCTCCTCACGTCCAACAGTGGGTTTACATCATTGACCTCTGATTGGATGATTCCATGGATGTTTGACTTCAACTCATTCATTCAAATTCATTGGAATGTACTAGAGTACCTTGGGAATCATTGACATCAATGGTGATGTCCCTCGTGCTTGTTAATGGTTTACATCATTGATCGGTAATTAAGTGGTTTCTTCCATGTTCTACATCAGGACATCTATTCACATGGTTAGATTCGTACTACATCAGGATTGGTAAGAAGACCCTGGGTTGAGTCATCACTCTTATATGTACTTTGCCCAAGTTGCAAAGGAGTTTCTTTTGAACAATGACACATATATTGTTGCATAGATCCACTTTGTATTGGTCATGGATATGTCTTGTCATCTCGTAGATCCACTGTGTATTATTCATGGCTACGATCAGTTCAGTTCATCAGAGTATAGATCCACACTGTATCCTCGATGGCTATACCTTTTATTAATACAATTATGGATCCACAGTGTATTTTATGGCGGCCATATCTTGCAAGTCTTGATCACCCAAGCATAGGCATGCCTTCCTTGGGTTTGAAACATGTCATAATATTTGTTGGATGTTTGTGTGTAGCTTCTGTCAAGTTCTCTGCGTCTACACCCTTGCTTGAAAGTCTACAAAGCATTTAAGTTATCAGTTCTCGTCTTCTAACTTCATAATTTTGGGTGCAATCTGTTACACATAAAAAAAACTCACTTTGATAGTGTCGCAAGTGTCATCATTACAAGTGTCGCATTTTGCTCGCAAGTGTCGCATTTTGCTCACAAGTGTCGCAAGTGTCAAGGAAAGCATATTGCCATGATGCCTATGTCGTGCCTATAATGACATGAGAAGGACACTTGACACACATCAAACACTTGATTTGGAAGAGGAGGAATGGTTAATTGGGCTTATGAACCTCTCGCTATCTGAAAGAACCCAAAAAACTAAGTTTTTGGAGGAGAGCGCTCCCCTATACCTCTCTTAGGAGTGTTGGCGCTCTACTATAGACTATCAAGGAGCGTTATAACACTACCTATTCCCTTTTGGAGGAGTGTTTCTACTTTTGGGAGTGTTGATGCCCACCTAAAGCCTACTAGGGAGTGTTATAATGATATGATGGCCCTTTTGACGGAGCGCTACCTATTCTGGGAAGCAGTTGGTTTTTTGAGAAGAATGGGGGAAAGATCTTTTCAATCTTGGAAGTCAGTTGGATTCGAATCCCTAGTCCAGCAATGATCTTAGGGAAGATCCCTAACTCAAGGAGGAGAATCCTCAAATTACCCTAAATATATCTCAAGTGGTTGGGCCTCTCCAAGGCTATATAAGCAGGCTTTCTCATGGTGAAAGGGGGATCTGGATGGAGAATCATACCAAACTTATGATCTCATAAGTGATATTTGGAGAAGGGATGAGAAGCATGAAACCTGTGATCTCATAGGAAACACACAGTGAAGTGGAGGCTAATAAGAAAAGCTATCATCATTCCGATCGTGGAGCTTTTGAGCAAGGTTAGGTAAGGAGAACTTGATGAAACTGCTACATTCCATCTATGGTTGTAAGTAACATTTTGTCCTCATTAATGTAATATGCTTGGCCTGTTTATTTCTAATTTGTGTTTGACATTACATGAATTTGTCTCTAAGTAGATAGGTCCTCTTCGAACTAATCTCGATAGAATAGGAAGTGTTTGTGCTTTGTTTGTCTACAGGGATTATCGAGGAGCTCAAGTTTGGAGTTCAACTAGGAGCGTGCAGGGAAAAACACTGGTAAAAGGTACATCTTTCCTCCTTCCTCTTCATGCATTAGTTTGTGTAGACCTAAAAGGAGGTCAGTGACCATGATAAGCACATTATGTCTTAGAGTTAAGAGTCTATCTCTCTGAGGATATCTACTTGTACGCAGGAAGATTTTCCTTCAACAGAAACTGGTGACTCCATTGGGGAACGAATCAAAACTTTTTCTTTTTGGTTTTCCTCATAGAAATTGTCTTACCATTTGTTTTCTATAGGCCTTTTTCACCCCCTATATATGATTGCACTTGTTGATTCAATCCTCAATCCATCACATGCATCCTGATTGACAAAAAATTGATTGAGTTTTTGGTTTTTTGACCTTTTTCTGAGTTTTTGGATCCTAGTGCCCCTATTCCCATGTTTACCCAGTGCCAACACTCCCTAAAGGTCTCAGATGCAGCTTTATAATGCTCTGTTGGCCCTTACACTAGAGCATCAGCCTCTGTTTTCAAAAATTACCTTCCAGAATTGTATTTTTTTTCAACTCAGTCTTTGTTTTTTCCTTTGGCCATCTTCTTGATGCTTCATTATATCTTTAAAATGAAATTTTACCCTTTTCCTTCTAAGGAATAAGAACCTTGTTGTTCATAGTTGGTGGCCTTCTTCCTTATTTTTGATCTTTTGTTGTTGAGAGCTTGAAATCAATCCACTGCTTTCTTCTCTCCTATCCGACTGAGTGGGAACTCTGGTGAAGGGCATCAACAATCGATGAATCATCTTGTTCGGTTCTTTGTTGTCATTGTTCTTAATTGTTTGATTTTTCTTTGTTATCTGTTGTTTTATGTTTGCTTCCTATTTCAATCACAACAGGAGGGTGTGTGTCGTGTGTGTGAAATTTGCTCATACTTGTCTGAATCTCCTTGATCTAAAAGGGCAGTTAGTAAGAGAAGTTTTTTTGCATTGAATCATCATTCGCATACAAACGACAAAGATACATATTAGTGATTGGTTTTCATATTAGAAGGTGTTTTTGGAAATGTTTTAGCATTGCATTGGATTCGAATGAGAACCAATTGATTGAGGACATTTCATAGTAGTGTTTGATAGTGAAAACAACTCTTTCTCTTTCCCTTAAATAGGAATTCATTGAAAAGAAATGATTGCTTATCATATTTCATGAATTTTTTGGGAATTTGAGTCATCATTCTATCAGTTTCACTTTCATACACCCTTTGAGAAAATAACAGCTCGAAAACAAACGCTAATTAAAAATTATCTAGAACATTTTTGTTTTTAGGATCTTCCACCAATAGTAGATTAGGGTTAGCACTTTGGATTAGGCTGTGAGTACAACTCTCCAAAGTTTTTAAAACAAAAATTAGCATCCTGAGATAGGGAGAGTCAAATCCAATTGTCGTATTGGTTTTCTAGGATCCCCCTCTCACAGAGGGGTTACGCACGAGGTCACATTCGGGTGAATTATGGAGATTATCCCTCCATGGTTCAACTGTTTGTAGTGGTTGGATCGTATATTGGGGGTCACTGGAAGGTATACCCACGATTATGTGTGGGAGCCTCTCGGGTTGATTTCGGACTTGTTATCCTACCCATATGTTTCCGATCAGACTGTCGACTGTGCCTGCCCAGGGACTCACTGTGAATTGGTGTCCTTTATTGCCATAATCTTTAGGTACTTACACAAGGTGGCGATGAAGGAAAGTCTCACTGTGCCTGGAACAAACATTGGTCAAACTCACTCAGGCTCCTTGGAGGGTAAATCCACAATTATTGCATGGAAGCTTGCACCAAGGTGAAAGTCTGTTAAGCAAGTCACCATTGTAACTGTTCCACCATATCCCAGCCCCTTCTTGACTTGATCACGCGATGTTTGATTTCATCACCAACTAGTACGATCATCGAGAGAAGTTGTTTGCTTGGTTGATTCCTAGATTTTATTAGCGTATGTTGTTTCTTTTTGTTAGGTGGCCCTAGATTTCCAGTGTGTTCTATTATTCTCCACAATTGATCCCATAGACAATAAATGTCTTCGCCGATCACATAGGATGCAAGGGATGCCTCCGAAAGGCTATCAACCCTTACGTCTTAACCCACCAGAAGACAACTGATGTAGAGAGGTAGAAAATCAATCCGACGTTGGAAGTGTTATTGCTCCTCCGTTAGAAAACCCAGAAGATGATTTGGTTACGGTTGCAAATCCCACTACATCTGTGTCGGTAACCCCTCTCGAACCACTTTTAGTTTTTTTAGACTCCCTTGGGAACATCATAGACGAAGAGGTCCCATGATTATTGGAGAGGATCTTTACCGAAAAATATATGGGATCCATAGAACCAATCTTTGGTGACGAGTATAGGACTCCTGTTCATCCTAGCACCGCAGTAGAAACCAATCCCACCCCAGCCCCTTCTATATGGAGTACTTCATCGGGACGCAATCTCTATGAACATTTGGAATCCTTTCGACGACCCTTTCAACCTCATGACCCTCCTAGTCAAACAGGACCATCTGGTCAAACCACGAATCACCCAGTCGATCAGGTTATTAACCCTACTGTCACACCAGCACAAGTCCATCGTAATGTTGGACTCATCACCTATGCTCATCTCTAAATCACTTCAATCTCTACCCTCGTTTCTACAAGATTTTACTCTACAGCTCCACATGTTCCACATGATCTTGCTGGGACATCTTCTCACCCAAGAACACAGACCCCTATTGGCCAAAAACAATTGGCTGGAGGGAAACCACCATCCAAAACAACTTTCCCTCCTGGAGGACTACCTTTCCATGGTGGGCCTACCCCTCCCAGGGGACAACCTCCTTTTCATGCTCCTCTTGGAGGGAAACCTCTGTTTTCCAGTCATACCACGGTCATAAATCCACCACTCGCAGGGGGACAACCCTCGTTTGTTGGAAACCCTTCACAATCCTCGGGAGTGTCTTCAGAAGGCACTTTTACTCAACCCCACATTGGGGGGAACTTGTATAATAACCCACTAGGAGGAGTATCCAATCCTTTCCCTTCCGAAACATCTTACAGGAAATCTTATCCAGGTGGCATCCCAAACACCACCTGGAGTTCTCCGGGACCACAATCTTATCCTCCTCATGGGCCTCATGTGTATCCTCCTTCGAGATCTACTCCTTACTATTCTCAAGGGAAAAATGTTTATCCTCCTCACAGGAAAATAAATCACCCGGCCTATAATTTTAAGAACCCACCTGGTTATGCCAATGTTTCTCATGCACCATCGAATCCTTCTTATCTTGGCCAGCAACAACCGTATGTAGGAGAACCTACTAGTTACGACTATCCACCTAACCCATTATATGGTCCTACTGGTGTTCCTATTCCGTACCAGTATCATTTTCACATTAATCAACAACTACCTTTCCTTGCGACTATGGATCTCCCAGACTTGTCTCGGTTAACTAATGATCCTATTTCTCATTCACCAGTTTGGTCAGTCATTCCAGCTAAACTTCCTTCTGATATTCTGAAATTTGACGAAAACCATGGTGAAGATCCAAACAACCATGTGATGACTTTACATTTGTGGTGTTCATCAAACTCCCTCATGGATGATTATATACGTTTGTGTCTTTTCCAGCGAACACTTACTGGTTTGACAGCAAAGTGGTATATTGAACTACCACGTGCTTCTTTTCATGATTTCAATTCCCTTGCCATGTCTTTCCTCATGCACTTTCAACTGCCTATTCACTATGAGAGGGGTATTGAACTCTTGATCTCCCTTCGTCAAACCAACTCCGTGCATATATCTGACCATATTCATGAGTGGAGGCAACGACAAAGGATGATCAAGGCAGTCATTCCTGACATGCTCTTGGCGGAATGGTTTTCTAAATCACCATTACCCCCGATCACTCGCGATGTCACTATGGGTGGTGCGGTCACAGAGGAAGAAGCCATCGCTCGGGATCAATATTTAGATTTGGTTTATTCCCAATCTGGTACTTTGTATGATTTTCTTCTGAACGTTGCTCGAGCTAATACTGATCCATCTAAGCCGTCATCCTCATCTCATGCGGATGGCGTTATCGGTTCCGTCAAAACTCAATCTTTTTCCCAATCAACTACACTCTCCACTACCTCCCTCCAAACTCGTATTTCTGAGGTGAATGCAGTTCAATATCCCCCTTCACAACAATCCAAAGGTAAGAAGAAGACAAAGAATAAATCAAAAAATAACAACGAACAACTAAAAAATCAAACACCTGCTACCGAAAAGCAACCACAACAATGAAGTGGTGACGATCACTACACTCAAGACTGTCCACTTCGCAATGAAGTAGCCAAAATTTTCCAAGGGAAGTCACAACCCACTGTGCTTAATCAACCTTTTCCACAACAACAATCCATGGTTGCTCAAACCCCCTCTCTTGGGGGCAGTTCTAGCGATCCTAATGATGAGGCCTCGTCAAGTGCACATATTTATATGTTTAATGGGATAAATTTGACCACTCTCTCTAAGGCATATGACACACTGGGTAACTTTGACAAAGGAAAAGACACTAACGGTAATAGTACTTTACCAGATCCATCATCATCCTCCGTTAGTCTTCCATTGGTTAATCCTCCGTCTGGACCACTCTAGATTGAGAAACCCACGTTCAACTCTATCTTACGCCCTCCTAAGAGCACTATCCATAAATCCACGTGTAATCCTAGTTCACGTGCCACCTAGAACTACAACATTGTTGAAGATTTGGCTCAAGAACCATGTGCTATGTCTGCATTAGAAGTTATACAGCACTGCCCTAGTCAACGTAGAGCGCTCTTGGTTGCTCTTGGCGCTATTGATCCTAAGTCATCCAACCATATCATGTTTAACCTGGAAAATTATGCGTCTCGGCTCTCCCACCAACTTTATTTCCAAGTTGATGTTGTTGTTCACAACCAACAAATCCACCGAACTATTTTGGATGAGGGAGCCTCGACTTGTGTCGTGTCCTTGGCATGTTGGAATGGTTTAAAATCACCAGCACTCAAAAAATCCCAAAAAATGTTACGCGTCTTCGATGGGCGAGGTTTTCATCCCCATGGGATTTTACAGTCCCTTCCCATCTAATTGGGTGGAAAAACTGTCACTGTTGATGTCGAGGTGGTCGATTATCCCCTCGATTACAACTTGTTACTTGGAAGAAGTTGGTTTTATGCTATGACTGTCGTTGCATCGTCAGTTTTCCAATGTGTCCAATTTCCTCACCAGGGAAAAATTGTCACTGTTGATCAGTTGGATTTATGCATGACCGATGCTCGCATTCCTGCTACCAACAATATTCCTTTCTTGGGAGACCACAAGATCACGTATGAAATCATTTGTGTTGTTTTACTGAAATATTCTAGCCTCATGGGTACCTTCCCTACACCACTTCCACTGACTACCCATCATATTGCCACCGTCGATATGATTTCGACCGCGGCTTATCAATCTTTGGAATCATCTGACCCTTGGATTGTACCTCATCCATTGGAATTCAATGCACTAGGTGATGTCGTGCCACTTAGTCCAGCCAAAACATCATATGTTTCTATCCTATCCCCCTCGTCGAATGACCTAAATCTATTGGCACCTGACATTTCCTCGATGCAATCATGATTGAGTTCCTTGTCGTCTTCAATCGACTGCATTTCCCCAATTTTTCCTTTTGATGAATCTATTCCGGAAATACTTCATATTGACAAGTTACCTCGGGATCATAACCGTCACCAATTCTCTTTTCTTCCCCCTTGTGAAGAAATTCTTGTTTACTCACAAATGGGTACTCTTTACGACTTACTCCCTGATGCACCTCATCCTTGTACTTCCGCCACTTCAACTACCCCTATTTCTTCTCATGTAGCCAATGGTGTAATTAGCACTTTCCATGCCGAACCTCATTCTGTCCAAACCTATAACAACAACCCCAAACCCATTTCTTCTAATATTCAAAATGCTCCATCTCCTACCCCTCCCATCGGCAAGACTTCTGAGGTACATGTTGTTCAATCTACCCCCACTGGGAAAAACAAATCCAGAAAGGGAAAGGGTAAGAATAAGGAGGAAAATAATAATTTACAAGCAGAGAGAACCAAAACACCACCTGTTGATGATAGGGATAAGCACAAACCCTGATACCCTTGTCTTATCTGTGGTGATGATCACTACACTAAGGATTGTTCATGACAAGTCGAGGTTACTAAGGTCCTTCAAGGGACCATGAAACCACCCACTTTGGCCGTATTGTCACAACCCTTCCCTTATCAACAACAAGCCCAATTGGTCATTCATGACCAACCTACCCCCCCCAATACATTCTATGTCTTAATGTGTACAGGAGATTCAAAGAAAAATGAAATCACACTTACCACTCAAGCCAAAGATTATTCTTCCTCCAAACAGAAGGTTGGCATGATACCTCCTTCGTTGGTCCAACCATCTCCCTTTACTCCACCTACCAATGGCTCTCTTCATCTCAAACAACTGAGCCTCGATACAGTTCTTCGCCCTCCTCCAAAGGGTGTTGTTCAAAAATCAGCTTTCAATCCCCATGCACATGCTACCCAGAACTACAGTATTGTCGAAGATCTAGCCCAAGAAGCGTCTGTGATGTCAACCCTCGAAGTCCTCTAGAGTTGTCCTATACAATGGAAGGCATTGTTGAAAGCTATTGGTGGAATCAACCCTGCTGATACGAATTTAATAATTTTTGACATAGAATATCACATTCCAAGGCTACCCCCTCAACTCGCATTCCAAATACAAGTTATTGTCTCCGAAAAAAACATTTGTCGAACAGTCATTGATGAGGGTTCCTCGACATGTGTCATGTCTATTACCTGCTATAAAGCCATTGACTCTCCTCCTTTGACTGAATCCCACAACAAGATCAAAGCCTTTAATGGCTCTAGTTTTAAGCCTAATGGTGTCCTCCCTTCGTTGTTGATTACGTTAGAAGGAAAAACGGTCCAAGTTGAAGTGGAGGTCTTTGACGCTCCTCTCGATTACAACCTTCTACTTGGTTGTAGCTAGATTGATTCCATGCGCATAGTTGTGTCAACTCTTTTTCATGTCGTGTGTTTCCCACATCAAGGAAAGGTAATTACCATTAACCAATTATCCTTCTTTAACTCTGATGCACGTACCGAAAACATACCGTTCATTGCCAAAAAAAAACCCCTGGATACGAGAACATCAGCGTGGGTCCTCTTAAAGACCTCTCATTAATGGGTACCTTCCCCATCCCACCACCCGATCTTCCACATCCGTCTGTCACCTTTATCAAAATGATCTCCACCTCTATTCATGGAACCCCTGTGTCTTGTGACCCATGAATGGTACCCAACCCCTGTGATCATCTTCGTTACAGCGACGAAAATCCTTTGAGTCCAGTCGAATCCGCCTATTAGGACATTCAATCGACAACCCCTTCTACCCCCTCTATTGGTGATTTATCTCCATATCCTTTCCACATCATTTTTCCCACATATGAGATGATTATGTCTATTATGGAAGACACCCCTTGGGATGATGGACATCATTGTTCCATCCTCTTCCTTGAACAACACACCATCGAGGGTTACCAACGAATCTTGACCCCGTCGACTGTTGTCATCATTTCTACCATCCCCGGGTCTACTCATGATGTGTTTTACGAAGGGAACTTAAGTAATATCTCACCCACCATCCCCCTCGACATATCCATAAAACCTAGAATTGTCGAAAATGTGCATATCGGAGCTTTGTGTTCCCCTGATGAAATTGTCACCTACAAGTCGCTTTTCAAAGAATTTTGTGACGTCTTCGCCTGGAGCTATGAATAAATGTTGGGTATTGAATCAACATTGTGATACATGATATTAAGACATACCCAGACGCTAAACCCATCCAACAATGACTTCATTCAGTCCACCCACGTAATGCAGCTGCTATTAAGCTTGAAGTTGAGAAACTTCTCAAAGTCGACTTTATTTACCCGGTTGTTATCAGACAAATCGATAGGTGCGGACACTAACTGATCTCCCTAGATCCACCTATATCTAGAAGAAAACACACCAGAACATGACGCTTTCCTTAAGTTTTAGATATTGAATTTACTAACTAAAGAGGGATAGGTGACATACCGTTTAAATGTCACTTCTTCTCACCATCGCCATCCTAGCTCCATTCCAATGTTCATACAATGATTATCCTGCAAAAGAACGCAACCAACCAAAGTGATAGAAATAGCATAAACTCAATATAAATCTATGTATGTGATCAAGGAATCATACAATAAAACACAACAAGCTTTATAGGTAAGAATCATATTACTGTATCATATTAAATGTGAAAGAGAGATTACAACTATGGCCTTGATGTCGTAAGGTCCCTTCCAACTGTCCTTCATTCCCCACACACTTTCACTCCAAGAATTCTGAGAGCACAGATCTGATAATATTCACAATCTATCTTGATAAAGTGGCTCATCTAGCCAAGCTAAAAATCTCCAAAGCTCAATCCAATCCAAGCTAATCTCAAAGGCCCCAAAGCTAACCAAAGCTAACCAAAGCTAAATTTCTCCATGATAAATCCTCTCCTTTTATAAGTTGAAGAGGATAAGGTGAGGAGGTTAGAATGATCCCACTAAATCATGAAAGAGAGTAAGATCCACACCATTCGGATGCCACCTCACCATAGAAGTTTCTCCTTCTAGAAGATTCGAGAAAACACTTGTTTTTCCCACGTGTAGGCATTCTCGCACCCTGCCTATAGAGATACTTGCGAACATATCACACCCTAGCTATGGTGAAACCTGTGAGAATCAGGCATTCTCGCACCCTGCCTATATAGCAACCTGCAAACTTCCTTTTTTACAGGGTTTTTACAAGGGAAAATGCAACTTCTTTTCTCAGGAAAAGTTCTTCTCCCTTCTCTCTTCAGGAACTCAGGCCACTGACCCCTATGAAGGCAACAGATAGGTTTACATCATTAAGGGTCATAGGGATGAAGAAAATAATGTGTAACACCGGTGGCTCTCACTGACTAGGTTTCCAATCTTGTCCCGATCAACAAGAAACAAGGCACAATTCGCGTGTGCGTTGATTATAGGGATATTAACAAAGCATGTCCTAAACACAACTTTCCTACCCCCTTCGTTGACCATATCATAAACGATTGTGCCGGCAGTGAAATATTCTCTCTGATGGACAGTTTCTCTGGATATAATCAAATCAATATCATTCCCACAGATCAACACAAAACCGCTTTTATTTGTCCTTGGGGCACTTTTGCCTATCAAAAACTTCCTTTTGGTTTAAAAAACACTAGTGCAACTTTTCAGCGCACTATGTCTTATGCCTTTCATGATATCAAGCACATTGTGCAGCCATATCTAGATGACTTACCCGCTCATTCCATGCACCGTGTAGATCATCCAATACACCTCCGAGCCATTTTCCTTTGATGTCGGTTTTACCATATACACTTGAATCCTCACAAATGCATTTTCTACATAGAATTCGACCGACTTCTCGAATTTATTGTTTCATGCCAAGGGATCTTGGTAGATCCTTTGAAGGTCGAAGCGATTCTCAATCTCCCTCCTCCTTCCTCACTTCGCCAGTTACAAAGTTTGCAAGGGAAGGCAAACTTTCTTCGTCGTTTCATCCCAAACTATGCTGAGCTAACTCTTAGATTTACGTGACTTCTCAAGAAAGGTTATGAGTTCATATGGTATACTACTACCAACAAAGATTTTAAAGCTTTGAAACTATCTTTGACTCGTGCCCCACTACTCTCCCCTCCTGATTATAGACACGATTATTTCCTTTACCTCATAGCCTCGGACTATACCATCACTATGGTTCTCATCCAGGAGGATGATTATCATGATGAACATGTCATTTATTACTTGAGTCAGAGTCTCATGACTATCGAAACCAAGTATTTACATGTTGAAAAACTGGCCTTGGCAGTCGTCCAAGCATTTCCACATTTCCGGCACTATATCCTCTCTCGCAAGACTATGATAATTTCTAACTAAAACCCTATGCAACACATTCTTACACGTCAAATTCTAGGAGGAAAATACTCCTGCTCCTCACTCTATCACACCCTATTCACACCCTGCTCCTCTTCATCCTATGGTCTCCGTTGGTCCTTTTGCAAAATGGGGTATCGATTTCATGACATGTCACCCTCACTCGGTCGGGGGGCATGGATACATTACTGTAGCCGTCGATTAATTTACGAAATGGGCCGAGGTGATGTTGACATCTGACAACATCGAAAAGACCACAGCATTATTCATATTCAATCACATCATAGCTCGTTTTGGTGTTCCTTGGGTTATCATCACTAATCACAGGAACCACTTTAGAAACTTCATGATGTCTGAGCTCACTGAAAAGTTGGGTCTTCGCCATGAAAACTCAACACCCTATTACCCACAAGCCAACGGCCAAGTCGAAGCAATTAACAAAGTCCTCATTACCATGCTTCGATGAATGATAGGGATTCACAAAATGAGTTGGCAAATGATGTTGTTTTCAGCATTGTGGGCTTACTAGACATCCATTAAGTCTCCTACTGGGTTTACACCATTCCAATTAGTCTATGGTCTAGAAGCCATCCCATCGATTGAATGTGAGATACCCTTCCTAAAACTAGCCATCGAAATCCTCCCAAACACTTATGTCGAAGAAGAATGTCTGGTGTATCTCATGCGATTATATGAAACTCATCACGATGCCACCCTAGTCATAGAATCCCAGAAGAAACATGTCAAAGCCCAATACGAAAAACATGTCAAGCCTCGTGTTTTCTCCGAAGGTGATTTGGTTCTCTGTTATGAACAAGATTGGGATATGCTAGGAGCAAGAAAATTTGAAGCTATGTGGCGAGGTCCTTATATCATTAGACGAGTTTTGGAGAAAGGAGCTTATGAGTTAGTGGACTATGACGATATCCCTTTGAGTGAACCTAAGAAGTACTATGCCTAAGATCACTTGTGCATGAGTGCTTATATTTTATTGTACCATACTTTTTGTGTGTTACTGTAGTATGTGCTTTTTTCGTTATTTGGTCTCTACCCTCGATATCTTATATTACATTGTTCTTGGTTTCTGGATGTTGGAGTCTTCGCTGCCCCACATTGGCTTCGCTGATGGCGCTAGTTGTAGTACTCAGAACCTTGCTTCTGCTGCTTGGGAAATTTACGCCCCGACAAACGAACTTATCACTCTACGAGGTGTGTGTCTCGGCCATGCGACCAAAAATATTGCAGAATATAGCATCATCATCGAATTGTTGATTGATGTCATTTCACTCGGTATCCACCACCTAGTTGTATGACTCGATTCCCAGCTAGTAGTACTACAACTAAGTAATGTTTATGCTATTTGAAATCCTACTTTATTACGGGTATATTTATGAATTCACCTCTTGGAATGTTATTTTGATTATATTGAGTATCAACACATTCCTAGATGTCTAAATACATTAACTGATGCGTTAGTTAACTATGTATTAGACAAACATTTAGGACATTTATAAACCAATCACATCATATGTATCACACAACACAAGATAAGTTGGTAGAAGCCGTATATATGTATATAAAAATCAAAAGTTTTTACAAAAAAATTTTGTCCAAGGACCAAAATCTCAAAATGTGAAGCTCATAGTTGTTACAAAATTGCATCATGGGTGACGCTCATGATAACACACAACTACCCGAGCCACCCTACAAAGCAGTCAACTAATAGACTCTGACATGCCCATAGTATGGCGCTAATAACATCTAGGGATATCCCCAATAGCCATATATGGGATGTCAGTGGTCAACCCCTCCGAGTTCTGCTCCACTACCTCATAGTCTTTGGCATCCCATTGTGCCACTAGAGCTGCCTCTCCTTGTTGTTGAATAGGAGATGTTCCTGGAGGTTGATATGGACCCACATATGTGTCATCAAAAAGAGATTTTTTGATTAGTTCTTGGACAAACATAAAAACATTTTATATGATAAAACTTGCAAAAACAATTAAAAAGAACAAAATGTGTACTTCTTACCTAGGTCACCCCATTGAGCATCCTCAGGCAGAGCCAAATCTGGATCCCCTTCGAAATCCAAACCAGCATATTTGTAGTCGTCAATCATCAGCATCTAGGGCCTTAACCAGTCGAAAAAAAAATCATTGTACTTGATTATAGGTCCAACTACATGACGAGCCATGAGGGTGCACCACCTCAGCATCCTCAGATCTTGTGGGGCTGGTAAACCCCAGACAACCTGTAATCGCAGTAGTGGAACCCTCTCGAGGAAGAAGGATACCAAAAGTGATTTTTACTTGAACTTCTTCAAGTTTCCCCTTCTGCACTTCATCAATTGCCTCTTCATAATGTGGAGAACTACATCTGACCAGTTGAAGACCCGGGGCTCTGTGCACTCTATGGCGTATTTGAAGTAACTCTGGAGAGCCATGTGTGGAGTTGCACTCTCAGCCATGCATGTTATAGTGAACAAGATGGTTCGCAGGGTCAAGTATTGGGCCCCACAAATAACAACCTTTCCCTTGCTTATTTCTGCCTTAGGTACACAATACTGGCGACAATACTCACTCATAGGGAGTCTTCCACCTCGTCCACTGGTCAAACTAGCATGGTATCCACGCCATGATAATCCTGTTAGAAAATAAATATCCTCAATATCTAATGTTAGTGTGTGGACTCCCACGTGAAACAACTATTGGTCCATGTCCCACATATGAACCAGGTATTCCAACAATCTGAGTTGGGCCCTCATGGCCGGAATTCTGAAGAATTTCAAAAGCCCACAGTCCCGAAGGGCAGTGACGGTAACCGGATCATTCCCGGAAATGGCATCCTCATCCTCATGTTCTCTTTCTTGCCACTCTAGCATTGTGATGATCAAACACCTGCACAAGAGCCAGGAGAGAAAGGTCAGCAACTTTTTTCAAAACATCCCACATTTTTTTATTCAGCAAAAATCAAATTTAAATTTCATTTTTCAGCCCCCGCAGGTGCCCCTTTAGCACAGTGCGAGATTCTTGGAGGTGTCCTTGAGGCCGCCTACGAGAATCCTAGATTTTCACAGGTCCTGCATGACCAGCCTACGAGAATGTTTGGGTGCAAGTTATGGCCCTAAAATGAACCTAAAACTCTGAAAATTGCCAATGAAAACTAAACATAAACCATGGAAAAGGTAGAAGATCAAGAGCTTACCTCGTTAGTGGAGATGATTCGCTAAATGGTCACTTGCACCTCCCACGATCGAGAAATGAAATTTGGGGGAAAATGAGGTGTATTGAGCAAAGTTTTTGGCAAAATCACAATGAAAATGGTAAAAGCCCTTTTTACCCATATTTATTCACTTTTTACCATTTTTGTTGATTTTTATATTGTTTTGTCTATAAAACCTAATGCCTAATAGTCCTATGAGTGTGAATTTTTGCAGATATAACAACTTTGAAGTCCACACGAAGGAGTATGGATGTTTTTTCTTTTTTGTCGTATGTACGACTTCTTTTTAGGGTTTTTAGAAAAACCTTGAGCTCAGTCTTCGTTCGTTCTCACGCTCGAAAATACATGATAATGTAACGAGTATACTTTTCTCATTTTTTCGTACTCGTCATGGTCACACGAAAACGACAAACGCAAAGGAGTAACCTTTAAGCTATTTTCACACTCCATAAAAATGAAAAGATGGTCGAGCGACCTTGTTCTGTTCATGCTCGTAAAAGTATCTGAACGAAACATTCGATGGGTGATGGTTTATCACTTTTTCAGTCCTATCGAACTATTTTACGAAAAAGGAACTGAGAGAGTTCTCTTTAAGTGTTTTTCAAACTCTCAAAACATGAAAAACCTTCAAGTTTTCTATCTTTGGACTCATTAAACAAACATCGAAAGACCCACAATGGGACCGAACCACTCCTTCCTAGGGTTCGTTAAATATACTCCAAGGGACTTGTTCGAAGGATGAGCTTACATCAATAAGCATATGTTATCCTCCTCAAGCTTGCGTAAAAATAAAGAGGTACTTGCCAGAAATGGTGGGGGGGAATTTTGGGAAAGGGATGTGTTTTCGTATTCATATTAATGGCAATGAGCGTCACTCTTGAACATGACACCCCCTATTCATCATTTGAAGTCAGTTTGGGAAATCCATTTGTCTCTCATTCGACTTGCTACGAGGTCATATCCTGGGTCATCTTTGAGTCAGTGATGCCAAGTCCTTGGTCATGTCATTCATATGTTCAAGAGAAGTTCATCCAAGCCCTCTATTGAGTCAGCCATTTGTAGTTGTCCATTCTTACTATGTCGGCCTTCCCTATGTTTGTTTCGACCCGTATTCATACTCTGTTTCATCCTAAAAATCAGTTACTTATTTCGCATCATTGATGGGGGATACATCAAGGCCCTCTTGTGACGAGTATTGTTCCATCGACTCCAACTCATTATCCAGAAACGAGACTTAGAAATTATCTGGTACCTTGGAACTTGCATGCCTCAATGGCAGGTTTCCTCTCTTTCGACAGTGGGTTTTCATTATTGACCCCTGATCGAGAGGTTCCATCAAGTGTTCGACCTCATCTCATTTATTCACATTCGTTGGATTGTACTAGTGTACCTTGGGAGTCATTGACATTAATGGTGATTTCCCTCACACTTGTTAACAGTTTCATCAATGACCGGTAATCAAGTGGTTTCTACCATGTTCGACTTCATCACATGTAATCACATGGCTAGATTCGTACTTTCAGGTGACAGGATTGAAGACCCTGGGTCTCATTTTTTTGATCCAGGCTGCATTGGAGTATGTATGATTTGCATCGGCACATAGATCCACTTTGTATGTCATGTGGCTATGTCATCTTAATTTAAGTCTTCTCGCATAGATCCACAGTGTATTCCTAGTGGCTATGTCATATTTTGACGACATGGATCCACAGTGTATGATTGGTGGCCATGACCTACATTCATGATTTCATCCATCTATGATCTGAGTGTGGGAATTCCTACCTCAGAATTGGTATTATATTCTGTAGATGTTTGGTTGTTTGTAGGTTTCTGATTAGGTGCACTCCTGGTTTCTGACACACACACGCAGTTTACAAAGTATTTCAGCTGTCACAGATTCCAGCCTCATACTTTGGGGAGCATTCTGTTACAAATTATTTTGGTCACTCTGGTGATGTTTCAACAGTGATGTATTCAGGCTCCCAACAAAGACATTTTTCCTGAGAAGAGTGGCTCCTGTCTTCTTTTAAAAACATATTTTTAAGATGAGTTCACAGGCTGCCTATGGTCTAGGGTGCGAGAATCCTTCATTCTCGCAGGCCACCCACACTTAGGGTGCAAACTTCTCATAGTCTACTCCATATATAGGGTGCAAACATGTTTTTAATCTTAGAAAGAAGAAGAGGTCACGAAGTTTCTAGAAGGGGATCTTCTAGAAAATGACTTGGCATTCGTATGGTTGTCATTGTACTAACTTCTCAGATTTGATGGAATCATCCTCATCCATATAACCATCTCTCCTTCTCCTATATATTGAAAGGTTTCTCATGGAAAAGGTTAAGCAAGATTGAATGGAGAATTGGTGAAAGAATTGTGTGAAGGGCCCTGCTTCGACAGAAGCTTGAAGGCTCTATTTGGCCTATCAAGAGGTTTAGGATCTTCTTCATGCAAGTGAAGAGCAAGTGTGTGTGTGTTGGAACCAAGGGTCACTAAAAGGAAGCTTGCAACATCAAGGTGATCAGGTTGTATCTTCTACTTTCAATTAATATGATACAGCGACATGTCCCTTTCCCATAAAGTCACTCTTACTTTATTGTGTAATTCCTTGATCATATGCATAGGTTGAAATTGAATATACTTTTCTATATTCACTTTGGTTGGTTTTTTTTTTCTTGGACTTGACTTCACAAGAGTACCAGAGCGAAGAGGGAAAAACAGAGACCTAAGAAAGCGATATAAAGGTATGTCACATATTCCTTCTTATTAGTAGATTCAATGGTTACAACTTAGGGAAAGAGTTGTGTCATGTCCTATTTTGTTCTAGATCTAGGTGTATCTAGGGAGATCTGTTAGTGTCTGCACCTACCGATTTGTCTGATAACAAGAACACACCATAGATGCATACAAAGTTCAAGGGGAGGACAAATCAGAAAGAGGGGTATCACAATATAATACTCTGAGGGGATACAATGACATAGGAAGAGGAGGATTCAACATAGGAAGAGGACTGATTATCTACTATAATTGTAACTACAATATATCGGATGAATAATAATATGTGGAACAAAAATATTTAGCAAGTAGTAACGAAACAATAATATTATAGCTAGAACGATACCATAACAACACCAGAAAGCGCACCTTTATTAGAGATAGAAATTTTCACTTGCCTCTTCGAGGGGGAAACCTCCAACAAGGAAGATCTCTGTTACAATAATTTCTAATAAAAAATCCAATACCTCCTACTCTTATTTATACTAATTCTACCTTATAAGGAAATTTCTAGAGGAAGATCTTTCTAGAAGCGAAATCTTCTATTAGGTCTTCTTACATTGATTTATTCTCATTTATTTATTAGGCCTTATTAATTAATGTCGGCCTTTATTACATAGAAATCATATCCTTCTAACTAATGACCCATGAAGAGGGGTTAGGATCGGATCCTAACATGCCCTCCCCCTTCAAAAGAAACCTTGTACTCACGACCGAAGGTGTGGAAATTGCTAGAGTGTTGGTGAAATTATATGTATAATATATAGCCAATCATTAACCAAGATTAGTAATCAACATATTTGTTACACCATATGTGCCAGAAAAATGTACTTTAACTATGTCTAGTGAGTATTGTAGAAATTAAATCATTTCATATATACACTATGTTTTATCTAAACTCTAATCACAATCCTTAGTATGAAATCCAACAGAAAATATATCAAAATGTGGATTTCCTAATCACTATGTAACTAAATATTACTAGTATATACTCCACACACTTTTCAATATTCAAATGCACTCCAAAGATTGTTCTACTTCAACAATCAATTAGTACAAAAAACAAGGTTTTCCATTTATTGGCTTAGGAAAACAAAAGATGGAATCTTGTCTTGTTCCTATAATGACACACTTGAATGTTAATTCTCAAGCAATCCCTATATGATTCCTCACACGTTCTTTCAAAATCATTTAATGCAACACAAAAGGAAATTTGATACAATCTCACAATCTAACAATTCTTGGAAATCACTTCGTTTCTACACATGGAGCAGACGTCTCATTGAGACTTTCCATGTGTTGGCTCCTGTAATACGAAAGATGGATTCTTGATCTTCTCCTATATTAACACACTTTACAATTCAAAATAAATTCTAAAATAATGATTTCTTTACTAAGAACACATATTCAATAGGCAATCACACTTCAAAAATATCTACAACTATTTCAAGTCTACCAATCACTGAAAAAGAAGCTAAATTAAATGCCTATGGTTCTAGTGCACCAAACTCATCACAATCACGATAGCATAAAAAAATTTACACCTTGCTCACGCTTAACATCTATACTATATTTAAATAAAAAAAGAAATCGAATTAGCAAATATAATACCAGGTGTTGAATGAATAACAAGAGGGTACAAGAAAATCACAGATTAGTACTGAATCACAATAAACGAGTACATGAATAAACACTACACTATAATATACAAAAATCTCACCAAGTTGGACTAGTGAGCCCTTGTTGATTGTTGGAATAGGGGTAAACACAGGGTTCAACGCTTAACAATGCACTAACGAAACCCCGACTATCGACCCTTAAATAAACACTTGCGAAGCAGGCGAAGTCTCACTCGAGGTAGAAGTAGGGGGGTTACAGGATGTAGTTGTCTATAACCAGGCTGGGACACGATTCTACGATAAGAGCACTTCGCAGGATATCCAGTTAATGCTTAGGAAGTGAACATGCATTAGTTTATTAACCTCATTAACATTGCAGAGTATGATCAAGGACAGATAAGCACAGTAACAACAAGTGATTATGCACCTTGAGCACTTAGCACTTAGCACTGTGAGTTAAATATAGCATTCATTTACCATTTAACATAAGTACTTAAGAAACAAAATATATATTCACTACACATCATAATCAAATCACTAAGAAAATGCATAGCAGAAATGACATCACACAAAGAAAACCATGAGACACTAGATATACGTGGTTCACCCCAGGGTGGGGCTATGTCCACAAAATGATTTTCCTCTTTATTATTTGCCAAAATATTACATCCAGTCAGTCCTGTGCACTAAGCCATAGAGTCGAACTTCGCACAAGACAAGAGATCTGTGCACTAAGCACTAGATCCTCCTTCTTTACCTTCCAAAAATAGGGGAACTGCACAGAGCCAAAATCTCTTATCACGACACTTAGCACCTTCTCCACACTAAGCATCAAAAGCACTAAGCTCAGTATAAAAAATCATAGTCGAGCAAAAAGCCTCGACCACATGCATTCCTTCACACACAGAACTACTGCTTCTATACATTCCTCTTTATTTATACTTTACAAAATCTTACAATAAGGCCTAAGAACAGGGAAAACCCATGGGACGACATCCCATAAACTCATTAAAAAAACCATATGACCCCTTATTGGGTCCACATAACCCTCAAAATACGTGAGATCCACGATCTCAGCTCCGCCTTGGCACTCCTACTTCGACCAACGTGCCGAAGTCCAAAAGTGGGCCAAAACCTCCAAAACTAACCAAAGTTTCCCCAAAACTTGGTCAAGGCCCAACATGCCCCCAACACTCACCTGTGACTCATCCCGAGTCACTCAGGTTCGGACAATGCTTCTTCAAAACCTTCATTCTTAACTCAAGTTGCCACAACTTGCTGCCTCACCTGAGCCTCCTGCTAAGTGAGCTTCTGGATTGTATTCTCTATAACAGGCCCTTCCAAGCATTGTTCTACTGCTGCAACTACTTGATCTAATTGTGAACCCCGACCTTCGATCTCCTCGAACACCTTGCAAGCTTCGTCTTGCATAGGTTGTAAATTTTGTGTTACTTCCATCACTTTACCCTAGAGGGTAGTGATCTGTTGTTGTACTGTGCGCTTCTCCTAGGATATCTTCATCCTTTCCACTAATGTGAGCAACTTCATCTGTGCCTCCAATGGAAATTCTTGTTGTTGTGCCTCCTGTAACTGAACCTCTTTCTTATTTAACTCTAGATCCTCAACGAGGTGTTCATACATCTAGGCACTTCTGTCACTCAACTGTTTACATGCCAAGGTGAGGGATTTTATACTTTCTACTGTGTTTTTGGTGGACTCGTCCCTTTGGTCATGCACCTCCTACAGGGTGCTCGGCACTGTTCAGGACTCAATTTTAGATATCATAGCATGAAACTACTGGAGGGTCACTATGAGCTTCACTACTTGAGCTTCAATAAGCTCTTTCTCCTCCTATACTAAGCCTGGCACATAGCAACACACTTTTCTTACTGCTTCTTTGACCATGGCCTGCTTTGTGAGCAGCTACTCTTTTTCCTTCTGTAGTTGGGCTTCACCATATTTCATTTCCTCCTGAAGCTTTGCCTAAAGCTCTAATTTCTTTCTTTCATAGGTATATACACTATCATGCATTTCTCATAACTGTACTAGGACTTTGTCTTTCTCCTTTTTCAAGGCTTTTGTAGCCTTGTCCTTCTCTTCCTGAGCTCTCTGGAACCAATATTTTGTTGCATCAATAAAACTTCTTAGCTGGTCTTCTCTTTCAGTGGTCATTTCTCTTTGTTCACTTCTGTATGCCTCCAAACCTGCCTCTAATACTTCAACCTATTCTGGAGGTATTCCTTTAAGGTTAACCTCAACATCCAAGTTGGGACTAACCTGTAGTGTTGCAGGGGTGGGAAACTTGACACTATACTAGGGGAGGGTGATCCAAATCCCTGGTTCACCCTGTGGGGTTGGTTTATCCCCCAAGTATGCGATCTGTGATGAGGATGGCACAGTAGGCACTGTGCAGACCAAGTGAACATCGTGTTGAACTTCCTTCAACTCCCTCTCAATCCTTTCATATAAATCCACCTGTTTCTCTTTGTATCTCTACAAAATGTCTTCAGAGGCATCCTCCATAGCTCCGTGGACTAGACTAATGTCATCATTAGTGAGAGAGACTTCCAACTGTGGCTTATTGGCGCACGTTTTCTTCCTTACTAGAGGTTTATTCAGATTAACTTTCCTCTTTTGTGGGGTCACTGTCACAATAGGGGGATCTTCAAGTTGTGGGGTGCTAGCTCCTAAGTCAAATGTAGCTTCACCTCCTCCTTTCTCTTCTTCTCCTTCATCTCCTCCTCCCTGTCCTTCTGCTTCGTCTTCTCCTCCTCCCAGCGAGCTAGAACCGCTATCTCTAGAGGTTTCTTCTTCTTCCTCTTCGTCACTCTCTATGTCTTGGAATTCAACCTAATTTTTGTGTTCCCTCTTCTTCTTCATCCCACTGGACTATCCAACATGTTCATCTCGCATAACCATTGAGCTTCCTATAGTATCAATATTAGATAAATCTGCATCGGCGACAGGTACAGGAAATTATTTTGGCCAATCCTTTATAATATGTTCCATATCTTCATTTGTGAGCTTATAATATGACTGCAATATTTCTTGGTGCTCATCTCTTTGCGTGGTGATGTAAATGAAGTGGGGATCAGTGTAGAACTTTCCTATGGGCTCGTACTAATGCAGGGTATGCGATATCATACAAGGGAATGCTTCAATGGAGACTTTCAACTACTGATAATATCTGTGACACATAGGATTATACTTCCACTGCTTCATCATGTCATTGGTATACCACAGGGTGGAAAATGGAGTGGTCAGGGGATTTGTAGGTTCAATCTCTGGGAATGTAGCTTTTTCAGGCATCTTCCAAGCCACAAATGCAATCAAGATGATCAACCAACTGTAGTGAAACTTGTATCCTAAATCCTAGGCTTTGCGACGATATTTTTATAACTCGTTGATGAGGTAGTTTGCCCAATTCATCTTCAAGCCCTCCACACACTTCCCTACGAGGTACACCACAAAACCAATGACCTGTGTGGGGTAGTTCTTCCTCACTAGATTTCCAACTAAGATTTGAAAAGAAAGGCGCACTGCTCCATCCTATATGGAGGCTACCTTGTAACCTCGCTTCCCCTTTTCTACCTCTCCATAAGCTTCTTTGATGCACTATGCTAAAGAATGGTATGAGGGCTTCCCTAGGTAGAACTGTTGTGGGTCGGGACCCTTCAAACTTAAACCTGTGATCTAGTAGATCAGTGCTAGATCCACAATAATTCTTCTATCAAGCCATAGATATCCACCATGATAGCACGACAGAAGGACTTTAACGCAAGCGTTAACCTCCTGGTGGCAGCCAAAATGCGAAATATTCATTACGTTTAATATGGTTGACTGTGCCAACTCCTTGATCCATGGTTATGGGATGAGGTGACATTTCCTTATAGTTTTCTTCATTAAATAATAGTGAGGAGCTAGCATAGCGTAGTACATCCAGTATCCTAAGTTGAATTCATTATGCTTCAATAGCGGGATCTTCCCTAACTAACTCCTTACTATGTGAATTCCTTTGAGAATGTACGCAATGAACATAGAGTACTCGCAATGATGAGGGATACTATCATAGTTAATGACATCAACTAGAGGAGGAATATACTTAGGAATGATTGATGTGATCTACTTCACAATAGTCGGATCATTGTGGTGCTTGCTTCTTTGTTCAGTGATAGGGTTGATGTGGAAGGAAAGATGTTCGGTTGAAGGGCAGGCCTATAGTCCCCTAGTCAACGACGCTTGAATACCTTCAGATATAGGTTTGTCATCCATGAGTTTCCTAACAAATTCCTCAACAGACTTCACAAATTTGTTGGGTTCGCCTGACATTCTAGTTTTTAACAGACAACAGATAGACAAACAGACATGCGGGATATACTTTGAGATACAACAGGAAGCACAGTTCAACACTTGGAAAGTTATTGACTTATCTCAGTCAGTCATGGGTAGAAAAAAGTGGTCCCAGTGCCATGATCGACAAGTTAAATAAGCGGGGCGGCGTGATGGATCTTCTAATGGACAAGAACTAGAGTGAAATGCTTCCATTAATGTAAATCTAGTCATTATGGCGTAGTACCAATGTCCAAAAGAAGTCTATAAACCAATAAATGTTTTTCCTAACTGTTCTGGAGCATCATTGTAACAGTCAAGGTGCCTCCAACGGTTATATAACTCTGCTAGGGAGAATTCCAAATCTGCACGGACCTGTTGTTCTAGTGAGGTTCAAACCCTGCAAACCTGCCACCTGCGAGGTTTCGATCTACAAAGTCTTCCATCTGGTTTCCTTAACTTCTTGTAGATTTTCCAACTTAGCCTTCTTTTTATTGAGCTTCCTTGACTTCTTTCCTGTTATTTGATTCTATTTTACTATTTATGGAATCCTCTTTCCAATTTTATTCTTATCTTCCCCTAGTGTAGGGGGTTTGCACTATTGAGGTACCCTCAAAGGTTCTGAAGTTGATATCCCTTTTCTTAACACTTTCTGAGTGGGCACACTTCTCTCTTGGATAGATAGGTCCTCCAGGCCTTCTTTCATTCTTTCAACCTTCATAGCTAATTCTTGTGATTTATGTCCCTCCTGCATTGTTACTTTTCTCTATTGCTTCGACTTATCCTCTCATTCTTCTCTTAGTTGGTCTATTTTCCTAGCTATGAGATCCCTTAATTCTTGCTTTTTCTTTTTTGTAGCTTCTTCCTCTGCTTTCCTTCTAATCTGATCCTTCTCAATCCAAGTCTTACCTAAAAAAAGTGGGAAAGGGGCATTGTCCTCAACAAGCCTAATGATTCAAATTCTTCTTCAATCGGCATTCCATGAACAATAATAGGTACAATAACTCTTCCACATAAAGTTATCATCTTTCCCTTAAACAAGCCTATCCTTTCTAAAGAAGGTACCACATTAGGCTTTCCCAAAACTTCCCAATTTTCTTATGTCATAATATTCACTTGTGTTTCTTCATCCAAGATTATACAGTCTATGTCGAAGTCTTTTATTCTTGCACTTATGTGCTATTTTTCTTTCAGGATTTCTGGTAAACTGACATCTTTATGAACATCCATCATTTCTTCCAATTGTGATAACATAGTCTGAACTTCCTCTGACATTTTCTCTTTATGAATTTCTAACATACCCTTAGTATCTTGACTCTTTTCATAATTTTCTTGTCTTATGCCCCTCCTTTCAACTTAGCAATAATCCTTGGACAATCCTCAATCTTATAACCAACAGCCTTACAAAAAATCCAAATAGGGCCTACCTCAGGTCATTCCTTAGCAATATGTCCCAGCCTTCTTCAATTATAACACAAAGTCAATCCTCTTTTTCTCTTAAATGTTCCCCAATATTTTTTGTATTGCACACTTCCCGTAGGATCATAGTGTTGGACCTGCAATATGTAAAAATTCTTTCTAGGTTCCTGCATCCACTTATCAGTCCAAAAACTCTTTATATGCATATGAATAACATATCTTTCTTCATTTCCATTAAACTTACTCAAATCAACTCTTTCTTTCAACTGCGCCCTAGCCTTCAGACTAGGACAAAATCTGTTAAACATACTTAAATTCATGCTTTCAAAACAAAAAATGTCACTCCTCTTTCTCTTACCAAAGCACAAAGCTTGCCTCTTTTATAATATTACCTCTTTTATTCATAACAACTTACTTTCTTGGCACAAAGATTCATAATTCAAGTAGATTATTGTGCACTTCAGCAGTAGACCTATGCACAAAGATTTTATTTTTCTTTACTTCAGTTCCCAGCAATCACAGTTTTAGGTTTCAGCAACATAACCATTTGTTGGCACAGGGGAAAACCCAAGGTTCAACGCTTAATAGTGCACCAACAAAACCCTGACTACCGACCATTTCAGCAACACCTATGAAGCAGGCGAAGCCTCACCCGAGGTAGAAGCAGGGGGGTTACAGGATGTAAGCGTCTGTAACCAGGCTAGAACACGATTCTATGATAAGAGAAATTCACAAAATATTATGTTAACACTTAGGAAGTGAATATGCATTAGTTTATTAACCTCATTAACAGCGTAGAGCATAATAAAAGATAGATAAGCATAGTAACAACAAGTGATTATGCACCCTGAGCACTTAGCACTTACCACTATGAGTTAAATCTAGCATTCCTTTACCCTTTAACATAATTAAAGTACTTAAGCAACAAAATATATATTCACTACACATCATAATCAAATTACTAAGAAAATACACAACATATGTGACACTGCATAAAGCAAACCATGAGACACTAGATATACATGGTTCGCCCCATGGGTGAGGCTACATCCACAAACCACTTTGCCTCTTTATTATTCGCCAAAATCTTACATCCAGTCAGTCCTGTGCACTAAGCCACATAGTCGAACTTTGCACAAGATATGACATTTGTGCACTAATCACTAGGTCCTCCTTCTTTACCTTCCAAAAATAGGTCAAATGCACAGAGCCAAAATCTCTTATCATGACACTTAGCACCTGCTCCACACTGAGCATCACAAGCACTAAGCTTATTCTACAAAATCACAGTTGAGAACAAAGCCTCAACCATATACACTCCTTTCCACAGAGAACTACTACTTCTACAATACATTCCTCTCTATTTATACTTTAAAAAATATTACAATAAGTCCTAAGAACAAGGAAAACCCATGGGCCGACATCCCATAAGATCATTACAAAACCCAGAGGACCCCTTACTAGGTCCACATAACCCTCAAAATAGGTGTGATCCATGATCTCATCTCCACTTGGGCAATCCTACTTCTACCAACATGTTGAAGTCCATAAGGGGGGCAAAACCTCCAAAACTGACCAAAGTTTCCCCAAAAATTGGTCGAGGGCCAACACTAATGCCAATAGAGAAGATTAAAATCTCACAAAATGATAGATTCTAAGGAGCACACAATATCAACAAACTCATATTCATATTAACCTTCAGCAAATGAGTTTACAGGAAATATGTGTTCATAATAAAAATATGATAGCATAATAGTATATGATTACTTCCTACTTTAGTCACCTATAGGCCCTCTTTATAAGAGAAACAACCTGATATAATCAAGATTGGATATAATTCATAAATAAATATGCCAATCTAAAAAGATGTTCAATCTATTTAATACATTGTTCTTTTCGTTGAAGTTATTTTGTCCTCATGACACAAAGTGCATGAGGATGAAGGTATATCGTGCATGCTCAAAATGGAGGATATCGTTCACCAACCATTCCCTCAAACTTATCAAAATATCCCATTCAGTTAATCAAGTCCATATTTTCGGGTGCAGGTACCGAATGTCTGTAGAGTTCAGTACCAGATGGCTCTGGAATGTTCTGGTACTGGTACCCGATTACTTGGAACATTGGTATCGAATGACTTGGATGTTGCCTTAAGATCATGTCTTAATATGATTTCCACGACAAGGTGATTAGAAGGATTAGATCACATTAATAATTTTTCTAACTATTAATAAACCATAAAACCATAGCTAAATTTTCTTTACCTCATTTACACCAAGAAGTGGTTAAGAGTGTATAGAAATGAGAAAAATAGATGGATTACTCAGGATTTTAAGGAAAAATGGTCGATATAGAAGGAAAAAATGTGGTGTCTATAAATGTAAAAAGGGAGACCCAACATTTCCCCCATGCCCAATCCATTGCATGTCCTCATGCAACGATGATCTCCAAAATTTCAAAATTGGTTCCATTTTTTACTGAATTAAGCATCTCCTACTTGGGCTAAGATATTAAGCCCTGAAGTTTCATCATTCTTTAGCTCATTAAGCTATCTTTTTAGTACTCTGATATGTAACATATACCTTCTATCCTATGCTTCCCACTTTCTACCCAAGTGAATAACCTTTTTGAATTTGATCGAAAGCCTTTCCCTCTTGTCCCACAGCTTTTGGTTTCGAGCCTTGAGTTGTCCATTCTCATCCTTGATATTTGAATCAAGGACTTTATATTCCATAACATCATGTCTCAGTATTTCATTTTGTTTCTGAAGTCTCTTTATCCTAACTATCATCTGATTTTTAGTCATTGTACCAAGGGGCTCATATTGCTTCTTATCCTTCTTCTTATCTTTGCATTTGGCCACCAATTATTTCAATGTCTTTGTAATAAGTTCCTCGGTTTCATTATTTTCCTGAATAGGCTTGTCCTTTGGATTTGGTGAAGTCAAAAAATTGATTGGTTCCTCTTGCAAAAATGGGAGGCAAGGACTTTTCTCCTGTTTAACCATACTTCTAGTGGTCTTGTAGGTAGGCTTGCATTAACAATAGATTTTTCTTCTGGTACTCCTCTGGTTTGGGTGATAGGGGTTTCAGCCTCATCCTCAAATAAGCATCACCTCTTTATTTGTTTTGTTGATAAAGTAGGCTTGATTACATTACTTTGTTTCTCTCTAATCCTCTTTGCCTCACTTCTGGAAGGCATTTTAGTGCTAGATTATTCAATATTCATGATATTATTTTTTCTCTTAACTCGAGGTTTAGGGGTTTCTCCTAGTTTTGTTTTATTCCTTTGCTTTGATTTACCAACAAACTTTGAAGTACTAGGCCCAACATCCTCTACCTCATGACTTGTTTTATTTTTCTTGTCTTCACTACTCTCTGTCTTTTTGGTAGACTCTTTACTGCATTCCCCTTCCCTATCTTCTCATAAAGACTTTGAAATATCTTTTGTATGGATCTTGGTGGACTCTTCTATGGTAAAGTCCTGAGTAAAGAATTTTTTCCAACTACTATATTGTTTCTTTAATTCATGCACAACCAACAATTTCATCAGATCGTGATGATATAGACTTGTTTCTAGTTTCTTAGAAGTCGATTTACCCCCCTAACCATCTTATTTAAGCTCATCCACAAGAAATATGGAAAATTGACCCGTGGACCACCCTCAAAATGAAACAATAATCTCAAATGGTATAATAAGGTGATAGAATACCTACTTTCACAAGTCAAAAACTTTTGTAGGTTGATGAGAATTTCCCAATACTCTTGTTTGATCCAATTGTGAGGGATACCTTTCATCCATTCTGGGTTCGAATGTTCTAGTACCAAGAACTTTTGGAAAAGTTGTTTATCAATTTCCACACCATTGAAATACTTTTCTCCTTCTAATGACAGGCTAGTGGCTTATGCTATAGTAGTCTATGTCACTTGCATTGTCATTTTCCCTAGACAAATAGATTCCCCATCAAAATTATGTGTTAATGCATGGGATACCTTGTCATGGTATCCTCTGAATTTCTCCAAGAAATTTATCCATCCTGCCTTCTAAAACTTTTCCTTGCATGGTTTATACTCTTATGTTTCTTTGAATATTTGAAATACAGGTTCATGGTCATCCACCCCCATGCCGGTCTTGAGTTAAGTATTCAAATTGATGCAGTGTAAACAAGGATGCTTAGAGTAAGGGTTTGGTACCGAAACAGGGTAATGGAAACAACTAGAATAAGATGAGAACATAAGTGAATAGGGTGGTTGAGTGATAAGCTAGAGTGAACGAGAACATAAGAGGTCGATGAACAATATAATGTTGATAAATTATTCTCATTTGAATGGCGACGCCATTCAGAAGTGTGTATTTTTATTAAGATAAAAGTATAATGGTCAGATCATGGTCATAACGGCAAAGGAGTGGTCCAAAATAATAAAAATTCAAGTGATTGTATTTAATATTGATGTTGTAGATCATGTCCGATAGTGATTTGATAGTAAATCACATTCGACCTAGTTTTAATAATGATTAGGAGAAAAAGAAAAATGTCATTGTTGTCGTACAAGAAAATTAGGGCTTTTTATTAAAGAGGAATTTCAACCCAAAGATCATCTAGAAAAGTGTGCCCTAGCCTAAGGAACGCATTAGCACCTTCAACACACCTTTTCAATGGATAGAACTTCTGGAAAGTGAAACCCTAGTTTTCACCAATACCAGAAGTACCAGAAAACCAGAAGTACCAGGAAACCAAAAGTACTAGAAAACTAGAAGCACCAGTCCAGAAATCCGTTGGTCTAGTTTCAAGGTCAGAAATTGGAATTTTCAGAAACTGACTATGCCAGCATACTCACCTCAGTCCAGCGTATCTTTTGGTGAGTTTAGTTTTTAGATCCAAGAAATTTGATTTTTTTTTTTTATTTCTATAGCCCAAAGGGCTAGGGTTTCTATTGTAAGAAAGAATGGCTATCAATATGAGCGTAGAATACAGGCTGGAAGGATCTAGAAACTTCAAATCTAGGAAGCATAGGCTGCAGATGATTCTAGACGAGAACATGTCACAGTGAGTGTATCGGAACCAGATCAAGAAGAGCAAAACATTAAGCATAAGGAAAAGGGAAAAGAAAGTATCAAGCACATGTGGCAGAGGAAGAGGAATCTCCTCCCTCAAACAAAGCTTTAGTAGAAATTGAGGATTATGTACTTTAAGTTGAAGATAGTTGATCTGAAGAAAGATAGAAAATGGTGGATTTTTTGGAGCCTCCCCGCACAAAAACAAAAGATAAGTATTCATGTTATTTTTACTATCTTGTTTACTTTAATACTTTCTCATTACAAGTTAGATTTTTGTGAGAATGTCAATTAACCTCATTTTACTTTAGTGTCTATGTAGACTTATGAAGGAAGTATCAAAGAAGTGGATAAAGAAAGAGATACAATATTTATTTCAGGTATGATCACTCATGACAGTGACAAAGGTATATGTTTAGTTATGATAGTAAGGGAAAATTTGGTAATTTCATAGCTAGAGTAAAAAAGAGTTCAAAATTCGAATGTGATTTACCTTCATTACCTTATTAGGATAAAATGACATAGTCATGATTTTAATACCATAGGGAAAATGAGATATAAAATGATACATTCCTAAGGTAATTAACTTATCCATTATCCAAGTATATAGGTAACTCTTCTTGTTTAGTCAAGATGAATTGCCTATACTAAGGGTCCCACTTTGTTAAGCCTTTGAAAAAGCCACATGATATGTATAAAAACCCTTATTATTCCTTATATATTGAATTATTACATTTTTAGTAGGTCAGCTAGAACCCTTGTTTTCACCCTTTCATTATAATTGTAACCCTTTGTCTCCTATATACATATCAAGGAGATCTAGTATTAGGATCATCTTATCTCTCATATCATATTGTGTTCTGAAGTTTGTATATTGTAAAGGAGGTTTCCCCCTCGAAGTGGACTGAATTTTATTGATTTATTATCATTTTTAGGGCATTGGGTCATAATATTTAGTATCAGAGCTCAAGGTATTTGGGTTTTGTTACTGCATATGAGACACCTTGGAATTTTTGCTATAACTTGTTTTCTACAATATTTAGAAGGAACGCCTTGGATCATATTTATCATATGGATAAAGCTACTTGGGGTTACAATTTCAACTCCTAAAGATTTATAATTTCAGATATATATCCCGTGCAAGCTTTGGTTCTGGAATCATCTTGAATTTAGTCATCGCGTAATTTTCACTATAAATTTTGTTTTGTGACATTTCAAACCTTGAAATTCTAAGGATATTCATATAAATTAGCAAGGTATGTGTGATAAAAATTTCATCTTCTGGGTCATCCTACTTTTGTAGACACACCCTTTGTAAGATAGGGTAGCTGATTAGTCATATTAAGTAGGCTCAAATAGGTGTTCCGGGTAAAACAATGATTATCCAAAATTTTCGTTTTGGATCTTGATTATCTTCCTGATTCAAAGGCATTTTCTTTCAGCCATGTTTATATCCCATGAATACTTTACACCCTGGAAGAATGTACACTCCTCCACGTGGGGGAGTGTAGAGGGGGCTTCACCCCCTTGCGGGGTC